>CM053574.1:125402541-125633927 GCA_028646485.1 Cryptoprocta ferox | reverse complement strand
GAGGGAGAGAGAGAGAGAGAGAGAGAGAGAGAGCAAGAGCAAGCAGGCACAAGCAGGGCAGGGGCAGAAAGAAAAGAAGGAGAGAGAGAATCCCAAGCAGGCTCCATGCTGTCAGCACAGAGCCCAACATGGGGCTCTATCTAAGGAACCCTGGCATCATGACCTGAGCTGAAATCAAGAGTTGGGTGCTCAACTGACTGAGCCACCCAGGCGCCTCAAACATGTTTCATTTCAATTCATCACTCTCGCAATTCTCCGAATTGAAGTAATGATCAGTGTATATGTTGCAAAGGGCATCGGGTTTTCTTTTAAGAGACAATTATCTCTACAGTTCTTCGGCATCGTACAGCCTGAATACTTGATTACTTTTCAAGTGAAACTCATTACTTCCAAGCATGTTTGAGATGTTATTTGAAGTTGACAGGTTATGTTTTCATGGTAAATAATATTTTCACTGATTAGCAATTAAAAGGAAAGTTATTAATATGCAATTCAATTTTGGTTATTTCTAATTTTATTTACTGTATCAATTATTAAAGCCTAACAGAATCTAGGAAAGTGATTTTATGTTTTAAGTATTTTATTGAGGATCTTTCCTTATTCTCTTTGAAACATGACTCATTTAATGATTGTGTTCATTGTGTCTTAGAAACTTAGGTAGTCAGTAAATCAATGGGCCTTAACCATTTGAATCAGTTGCCAAAGATGCACCTTTTGAAGGAAGTTGAATGGCAAATTTACATATTTAGAAAAAAACTTTAATCTATTATAAGGAGTAAAAATTACAAATTACAAATCCACCCACCAGAAAAAAATAAATTACAAATCTCCTCTCAATTTTAAAAAATCAAGAGAATAACAGCAGTAGAAAGTAAAATAATACCAACATAAATACATATCTTCAACTTATCATTCTTCAATTGTTAAATCTTAGCCAAAAGTGCAGGCTGGTTTTGTGATCTTCTCAAATGAAGTTTAAGTCAGCCTAAAAAAACAAAACAAAACAAAACCACCACCACAACAACAAAGGGAAGTACTGGATTTGCATTTAAATTGCTTACCATTGTAATTACTAACTTCTTCTCACACATAGCCAATGACCTAAACACATTTTTTTCTCTTTTTTTTATAGTTTATTGTCGAGTTGGTTTCCATATAACACCCATTGCTCTTCCCCCCAAGTGCCCTCCTCCATGACCATTACCCCCCTTCCCCTCTCCCCCTCTCCCTTCTGCCCTCAGTTTGTTTTCAATATTCAAGAGTCTCTTATGATTTGCCTCCCTCCCTCTCCCTAACTCTTTTTCCCCCCTTCCCCTCTCCATGGTCCTCTGTTAGGTTTCTCCTGTTAGACCTATGAGTGAAAACATATGGTATCTGTCCTTCTCCACCTGACTTATTTCGCTTAGCATGACACCCTCGAGTTCCATCCACTTGGCTACGAATGGCCAAATTTCATTCTTTCTCATGGCCATGTAGTATTCCATTGTATAGATGAACCACATCTTCCTAATCCATTCATCCGTTGATGGACATTTAGGTTCTTTCCATGATTTGGCTATTGTTGAAAGTGCCGCTGTGAACATTGGGGTACATGTGCCCCTATGCATCAGCACTTCTGTATCCCTTGGGTAGATCCCCAGCAGTGCTATTGCTGGGTCATAGGGTAGTTCTATTGTTAATTTTTTGAGGAGCCTCCACACTGTTTTCCAGAGCCGTTGTACCAGTTTACATTCCCACCAACAGTGTAGGAGGGTGCCCGTTTCTCCACATCCTCCCCAGCATCTGTAGTCTCTTGATATGTTCATTTTAGCCACTCTGACCGGTGCGAGGTGGTATCTCAGTATGGTTTTGATTTGTATTTCCCTGATGATGAGTGACGTGAGCATTGTTTCACGTGTCTGTTGGCCATCTGGCTGTCCTCTTTGGAGAAGTGTCTATTCATGTCTTCTGCCCATTTCTTCACTGGATTATTCATTTTTTGGGTGTGGAGTTTGGTGAGTTCCTTGTCGATTTTGGATACTAGTCCTTTATCCGATATGTCATTTGCAACTATCTTTTAAAGTTATTACACATAGTAGTATCTAGAGAAAGGTATTCAAACCTGGCATACTCTTGGAAAAATCACTTTGTCCCTTAGCCTACCAAACCTGTATCTGCTCCCATTGCATGTGTGGCTGGGTAACTTCAGCAATATTTGACACCCTTTTTACCACCATTTACAGCAATAAGCTAACATGAGAAGCGAACATAGTCATTAAAATTGCCTAATGGCCAAAATGTGTAAAAAATAATATTTCCAAATGGATGAAAATTATCAAGTTAAGTTGCCCCCACCACATGTCTCCGTTAAAGGGGGGGGGTGCCTCGGTCCCAGGATGCAGGGACAACTTTCCCAGCAGATCCGAAGGCGACATTTAATGCACAGCCAGGAAACACGAGGCCTCTGGCCCTCGGTAGCTAACCCAGAGACCTCTGGGTGCTGAGCTAGAAAAAATGAAGTCTGATTTTGACTTCATCGTGTAAACAGAATGTCACCCGCACATCAAATTCCACCCACAGTGAACCCGCGCTGCACGGTTAATGATTATAATCTTCACATTTAATCACGGGAACTCAGTGACAGGCAAACAAAGGTTAGCTAAACTGACAGCTCCGATGGTTTCAACAGAGAAGAACTCCCCAAGTTTTATTTTTAAATGTGCACGTACAAGTCAGAAGCACTTTTCCTGCAGTGCAGTGTCGTTGGTACTAAGCTGACTTTACAGGGAGACTCCCCCGGCCCCATGTTTTCCGTGGTAGGAATTCTGGGACTGTTTGTCAAGTTTCTTTCCATCGCCTGTGTTTCCAATGCTGCTTTCCTGGGTGGAAGAAGTCGTGCATTCTTAAATCTGAAAGCAAAAATCTGGAGGAAAAGTAGATCATGTTAACGGAAATGTTATTTTAACGTTCTCATCCTGTTCTCATCGTTCTGAAGATCTTTTGGATGAGTTTTTCTAAATAATCTCCTTTTAACATGTTGTATTCCTTCACAAAACGTGAAAACACATCACCTGTCGTCTAATAAAATGCGGGAAAGAACATGGGCATGTTGTACAATAGCATGGATTCAGAAATCCTAAATGACAGTAATGCAAAGTTTTTGGAATTTTAGACAAATACACAATGAAAATAAAAATTGTTTATTATATTTTAATGGGTAATCATGATGATTCAATGAAAACATGTTTATTCTGTGATGACTACTTTTTACCCCGCAAAAAATTCAAAGTGCACAGATCTAATTAATCTACATTTAATAAAAATTTTAGAAAATTTGTGTTATATACACAGTGTATGCAATTAAATGGATATGTTTTGTCTCTATAATTTTGCTACCTTTTCCAAAATTATGTCTTTTCTTAAATTATAAGATATATTTGTCATGTATTAAAAATTATGTGATGATTTAAAATTTATTTGGAATGTATTAACAAATCAAATTATAGAATATGTTGCTTCTCTTCAGAAAACATTAATACGAGATAACTTTTAGTAAATACTTTGTAGTATTTAGTCAATTAGTATACCAAAAGAATTCCTTTGAATTCTTTTGCATTATTATTTTTCCAAAAAATAAATTTGCTGTCCTTATTTAATATGCCAACATAGCATTAGAATCTGAGCCTTAAGAAATCATAAAAATCTTAAAATTAAATAAAGAATCTTAGATTGTATAATTTTATTTGTGAAAATAAAAAATCCTATCTTGAAAATAACTACCAAAAAGACAGAGAGAGAGAGAATTGGGGTGCCTGATTGGCTCAGTCGGTAGAGTATATGACTCTTGATCTCGGGGTTGTGAGTTCAAACCCCACATTGGAAGTAGAGATTACTTAAAAAATAAAATCTGAAAAAAAGAGACCAGAGAGAGACAGAGGGAAAGAGAGAGAGAAAATCAAAAATATATTCAGGTGTAAACAGAGTTCTGTGGAGTCTGCTTTATATATAATTTAAAGTTCCATTTTTAAGAAAGATGATACCAACTCATAAATAAAAATGTATGGAAAGAAGGACATCTAATATATAGCATTGTGACAATAGTTAACAATACTATACTGTATACTTGAAATTTTCTAAGAGGATATGTCTTAAATCTCAATACATGCACAAACATACACACACATACACACACACACAGTAACTATGTGAGGTGATGCATATATTATTTAGTTTGATTGTGATGACTTTTTCACAATGTATACATATATAAAACACCGAGCTTTATATCTTAAATATATACAACTTTCATGTGTCAAAAGTGTCTTAATAAAGTTGTTAAAAATGAACACATTCGAATTTTTTTTAAAAAGCTCAACAAATAATAAATGATGAAAAATACCTCAAAGGACAAAATCGACATATTCTGATTAAATGACTGCTTGACAAACTCTATAATACTTCCCTAATATTTAGTTACATATACTTTGATCACCTTTCTATGGCAAAATATCATACAATACCTTCTGTAGAGATAAAAAGATAATTTTGTCTTTCTTTTAGTTTGACTACTCAAAATTTGGTTTACAGTTTGATTGCTTAGAAAAGTTCCTTTTTATTGTAGGACTTTTTTCAAATTTGGGGAAATCTTGGTGAGATTCTTCTCCATCTGAGCTGTTCCAAACATAACTATTTTTTTTTTGTAGTGTTGCTGCAGGTTTTGCTGTGATAATACAAGAATTCTAAAAAATTCTATTTTGCATGATACTCATTGAAGAAAAAAAATAAAATGTAAGATCAGTTTATAATTTTCTACAGTGCATTGTTAAGACCATCCCTGACAAGAAAGAACGTTCGGCTGATAAGGATTACATGCCCAGAGTAATAATAGTCTGCATATGACGCCTTGAGAATTCTACAGATTTAATTCTGGCTCCATACATTGTTGACCTTGATTTTCCTCTGTGACTTTGAAGGACACACCACTTTGAAGGTGTGTGTGTAGAACACTTCATATCACAATGTGAATACAGGTCTTGGGCCTTCCAGTTGAGAAACAGTGTGACGTGACGGAGGAAGCAGGTGCACTCCTGGAAACAATTTCCACCCCAGGACAGCTGGCAATAGTGAGCTGTATAAGGAAGTGATGTAAACCACAACACTATACCCACTAAAAGCGGCCTCACTCAACCTCCCCTTAGCAGCCACTTGTAGTTATTCTAATCATTCAAGAGCAAAAGGCAATAGGAAAAAATTAAATAGAAAGAAAGAGTGATCCTAACTAAGCATCTCACTTCTGCAGATTTTACAAACATATGTGAACACACAAACGATGTGAACACAGCGCTTATCCAGGGCCTTGGGGAAGGTCTGTGAGAGTAGCAGGGTTGACGGGGAGGGGTCCCTGAAGCTTCTGTTTCTTTAGCTTCACGGAAAATTCCCCTATGTGTACAGTATCAACAGTACAATCTGATTTCAGTAAACGTATTTGAAAATCTTTTTACATCAGAAAACTATTCCGCAGAAGTCACATTAAGAATGCAAATGTATTGACTTATATAGCCATGCAATATATGGGATCATTTTCATAAAATTCCTCCTTGCCCTCTTCCTCCCGGGGAATGTATACTCATAAGGGCTCAGGTCCGGGCACGCACACATCTCACATTTAAAACCTCAGAGGCAGTAAATAGCTGTAACAGAGATTCCATATGACTCCAACAAATTTGCCCTTTTGTCATGTCAAGAAATTATTGAGAATGAAAGACTAAAATCCAGGTGAGTCTAAATCCTCCACATTTTTCATCTGATTAAACCAAGCAAGAATGAATTAAATCCAACTAATAATTCCCAACAACTGAAATACTTACAAGCAGCACTATGATATTTCCTAAAATCAAGAATAAACTGAAAGGCAGCAATGGGAGTAAGAAACCCTTAAGGAGGTTCACATTTATTTATGACAATTCAAATAATTCCAGCAGGGAGAAAACCCCAGAAATTCTCTTTTTGTTGTCAAATAAAAGTATTTACCTATTCTTTACATTTGTGAGAGAGAATTTAGAATATGGGTGTTATTAACTGATGTACTTTAAAATCATAAAGAAGGCTGATTGTTACCTTGATAATCTGTCTCTTGCATGGTTCATATTCTTGTGTTATAATTATGTAATAAGAAAACAACACAAAAGCTTATATTACATAGACCTGTGTACTCTCAACAAATAAAAATACACTTCTTAATTCATCATGTATAATTCACAATTGATAATTAAATCAGATTTTAATGAAATGGACAAATTTTTTAAAACCATAGATCGATGTTACTCTCTATATTACCTTTTCCACCCACTCGGAAGTGCACAGCTTCTGTGGTTTGCTCCCAAGGAAGTTTATTATTATGTGAGTTGTTAACCATTAAGGTAGTTTCACCTCACCTGACATATGTTTGAATTTTTTGCAATAACAAAGATTCCCCCTTTTAAGTGTTTCAAAGATCAAATACCCCATTTGTGATCAGGAATCTATTTATCTCTTTTAACAAATTATTTTTGCAAATGCCATTGTAACTCACCAGAATATCTTAAATAGAAGTGTGCATTCAAAGAAATGTTCAAGGTTTTTTTTTTAAGTAAAAATGAAGAACAGTAAAACCTGTCAGAAGGATAAGTGACAATTTTGCATGTAGATGAAGATTAGGAAAGACTAAGTGGCACAAGATATTTTTTAATCTATTTCCGAGGTTACATAGCACGTTGCTTGTGCTGTCAAGATTTTATTAAAGAGGAAAAGAAAGGAGAAAAAAAAATGATGTTGTATTTTAAGCCTGAAATGATAGAACGATAGCAACAAAAGAGATTAGAAGTGTTGTTTATTCTCACCTCATCGATTCTGGCCTGTAGACATTTAAACTGAAGGAACAAGCAAGCTGAGAATGAATGGGTAACTCATGTAACTTTTTCAATTTTATGGCCACAGAAGCAGGGCACAGTGACTTATAATCCCAGAACATCTGCTATCTATGTAATGGGGAAGGGCGACATTGAGGAATAGACCGATCGCCTTTCTAGAATAGGTAAGAACTAAAGATCTGTGAAGGATACTGAGACCAAGAAGAAACAAACAAATATGAGCCTGAAGCTGGAGCTCCACAATCAGGGTCGGTTCAGGTGGGCGTGTCTGGCTGGGAAACCGCAATAAAAACAGTAAAACACTACTCTGTCTTGGTGAAAAGAAGTTAAAACCAAAACTGAGCTCATATGGAATTCGAGTCCGAAGCGAGGGTCTTCAGGCAAGTCAGTTAGATCGGGCCCTTTAAAAAAATTTTTTTACAGATAGGGATGCTACCCCATGTAGGTCACATACAAATGCAACCGGATGATCTATGCAACAGTGCTTTTAAACTATTAAGTGCAGTATCAATAGTGGTGATCGAAGGCCTGCAGAGAAGCATGACACGGCCAGAGGTGGCTTTTGCTCTGCTCTGCTCTGCTCTCGGGCAGTCTTCATCTCTGTCTGCCTCTGGCAGAGCCGTCGCCTCTGTTCACTGGTTACGTTATCTTGATGATATACATTTTCACTTCCCATGCTGATTTCAGAACCCAACCCCGTGGAAGAGATTCGGTGTCATGCGGATTTCATCTGAGAGTGGAAATGAAGTGTGAGATAGAAAAGCTGTCCCAAGGGCGATGGGGTGGAGGGGGAAGGTTTTCCCCACGGACTGCGATTCTCTGATGAATAAGTCTTTTCTCAGGATATTGTCCAAGTGAACTCGGTGCCCAGAGCACAATGGTAAACAGCTCTGTGAGACCCCAGCGGATAAGCATCAGTTATCCCCAGCTCTATTGAGATCAAATACAAAATAGTTACTTTGTTTCCAAAAAGTGTGGTGCGTGCACCTCCAATTTTCCCTGTAGTCTGGGCAGTTACCAGAAATTCCATCCTGCTGCACTCAGGAGCACAGAGGAGTCAAATGTTCGTTTCACTGATTTTCCTTGAGTGCACGGAAGGGCATCAGAGGGGAAGAAAAGGCTACAAACAGTTGCAAAAAGCGAGAGTATCATTACTTTTGCCAAGCTACGTGCTTTCATACAAAGAGTGGCTTTTTCTGTCACTCTTAATCTGACTTGAAAATTCCCTTATAAGCACGGTCACAGAGGTAGCATTATTTGTCATAGCTTATCACATGTGAGCTGTACATGCAAACACCTTAGAGAGTTACAGCCTACAACCACAGCAAGAGAAGCTGAATAGAATCTAAAGCAAACATTAAACTAGAAATAAAAGATCTGATAGAAGTTTAACTGAATGAAGCAGCTTAGCGAAGAGACATTTCCCCAAAGGAGAAAACAAAACAAACCTCAGAAAAATTCCCTTGCTTCCTTCTATTATCATTTCACCAGTATTTATAGCTGGCAAACCATAAAAAGGTGTTTGTGAGTATCCTATATGGATTACTTATAAATTCATCATTTCATGGGGTCCTAGGAGACAAAGCCATGGTCTACCCTCTGTGATATCTACCACTGAATTGCTGGAAATCATTAATTATTTTACCGAGCTCCACCATCCTGGTACTACTCTATGCAGACAGACAGAATCCGAACCTCATCTTCCAAAATAGCAATTACAAAATGACAATTCATCACAACTCATGCTTTAAAAATATGTCTTTTTTAAAAGAGAGCTTCCATGAGTCGCTGGATTCCACGAGTCGCTGGATCGTCGAAAGGGTAAACATTGAAAGGATACTTAACTATCAACATTAGTACTGACATTCTCAAAGTCCATAAAACTGAAATGCTCTAGTCCTGAGGTTTGAGACCAGTGGAATAGCATCTGAGCATCACTGACTCATTTATATCCCAGTCCTTGAACCCAAGTCTACAAAGCAGCCGCTTTGATCGGCCCCATTTTAGAGATGACAAAACTGTGGGAAGGAGAAAATGTTTTGCAAGTTTCTCATCGTCAAGTGTCGTAGGTGCTGGGTGTTGTGATTGTGGAGCCCACGCCCTAGAGCACAGTGGTGGCCAGCCGCCAGCCGCCAGCGAGGGAGACAGAGTGGAGCCCCCAACGTCTCAGTTCTTCTTTCAAAATCTCCATTTTCTTTCTGCACCCCCGTTTCAACCTTAGAAACCCACAAGATAAAGCAGGCTTACGATAAGGCTCCTCGGTTGTTCAGATATAAATATCGAAAGGGATCTCATGCATATATTCATTTTTTAACAAAGCCCGAAACATTTGTGTCACATTTGAAAGTCTCTTATGTAAATTGTTATTCTACATCATGGTTATTTCTATAATTGAATATACATACATATATACCACAAATTACCCTCCGCGAATGGATCCCACATTGTGCCTTCATGCTGTGTGCGTTGAAGTAGCAAAAACGTGAGACCCTGGTTTCCAGAAGACATTATAAACGACATTTCTTTGGAGTGGATGTTCTTTCTTTTTGGTCAAGAATGAACAGCTAAGCAAAAAGAAAACAGAGCCTCTTATTCCCATTTTTTTCTTTTCTAATTAAGATAGTATTGTTTGTCTTATAGTTTTGTAGGAATGTGTTTTGTTAAGGATAAACGTTGCCATTATTTTTATTGTGATTAGCAGGCTCAAATTTCAGGGCTTCTATTATTTCAATGGTTAAAATTATCTTGATTGATTTGAAGCATATAATCCGTTTTCTGTATTTGGATGATTTTTTTCCCACACAGATTGCCTTTCTATGAAAAAGTTAAGTCGTTAATTTTACAGTCAAAGCAAGAAAAATGGGATAATATATAAATCATTACAATAATGCTCATTTTACAGAGCTTATTTGATTTCAAAAGTTTTGTTTTGAAACAATCACACATGTGCAAAAACCTTGTAGGCATAAGATGGCAAATTTATTTTTTCTGAATCACTTGAGATGGAATTGTCTTCCCGATGCCCCAACAACCTGCAATAATCGAATGTTAATTTCTATGAAAACAGTCTTCCGTGATCGATGTCACTAACAGAATCAACAAATTAACATTAATACAGCACTATCATCTAATCCTTGACCTCATTCATGTCTTACCAAATATCTCAAGAATATCTTTGTGACAAAAGGGCTCAGTTCAGAATCATTCCATTTAGTTTTAATCTTGCTCTGGAGTCTTACTTTGGAAAAGTCCCAGGTCTTTTACTTATCAGTCATGCCTCTGACATTTATAATGATTCCAGGACGATTCCCTGACTTAAGAGTTTGGTTTGTTTATTATTGCCTTGTGTTTAGATTCAAGTTAATCATCTTTGCTGGGAAGTAAGGCTGTGTTTTTCTGATCGCATTTATTGGGTAGAGCAAGATTTCAATTTGCCCACCACTGATGATGTTCACAGTGACCGCTCAGTAAAGTACTTGTCAGTCAAAGTACTTGTCTCCACTGCAAAATTACAATTTTCCTCTTCATAATGAATAAGACTGGGAGGGAGGGGAGGAACTTTAATACTCTGTAAGTATCCTGATCCTTGTGAAAATTTAAAGTTTTTGATTTATCTGTTTACCTATCAATGGACTCAGGTTTTATATTTTACTCAACTGGTTATAGTATCAGAATTACTAATTTTGATGGTCACATTCTCCAGAATTAGTCCAATGGAGGGTCCTTTAAGACAGATGACCTGTCTGTCCACGTGACCTGTCATTAGGATTCTCAGAGCACTTCCCTGATTTGTGCCACAATAAAGTATTCTAGACTCATCTGGTTCTTTCCCGGGCTCTGCTCTGCAAAATCGTCCTGGTTCCTTTTATTTGCAAAGTTGTGTGGTTTTCTTGGAAGGGCGTGTATGGAGTCAGGCTGATCAGAGTAATTCATTCGGATCATTCGGAAACAGTGCTGCCTAGGGTTTGTCCCCAACCATTCAGGGTTTCTGGCTGACAGTCCAGTATATTCTGCGGGTCTCTTACCTCAGGCACACCCAGTCATGTCTCACCAGACTGCACGGACTTCCAGGCTGCTTTTCAAAAGCTTTCTGCTTGGGTTGGAAGTGTGTTGCCCGCCCCACTGTTGGTAGGTATCCAAGGGGAGACCCGCGAGGTGTTTGAAGCCCACACGTCTCTGCCAGAGCTCAGCTTTACCCCCTCTTCACCCCAGCCCGGCCAGCCTCCAGCTGTCTTTCTTGGGTTGTGACATCTGATGCACACTCCCCCCTCACACCGTCAGCCTGACTGAATTTTCTGGAGGTCACTCAGGCGAACAAAATGCCCCATCCCCCGGATTCCTAGCTCCTCCTCCTCCGCTTGCTGTTGCATGGTTCGGCACCCTTCAAAAGACGATTTATCATCTCTCCCCATCTTTTCTAGTTGTTTCCTCTGCCACGGTAGCTATCGTCAGGTACTCTCTTCTACTTGGAAGGAGAAGACTCTTAATTTCAAATTAATAGATTATTTCCTGGTTCTTTTCTCTTCCCAGCTTTATACAGGCATGTTTTTCATGGATTAGATATATATATAAAATATACACAAATATATATATGTGTGTAGGGAGGGCAGCGGGGGGTGGAGAAAGCCTTTCTGGAATTTTGTTTAATAGTCCAAAATTTGTGGATGAATTAGTTTTTGTGTGTTTCTCCCTAAGCAAAAGGGAATAAACTCTATATGAGTTGTTTTTTTTTTAATTTTATTCTCTATACTGTTATTTTAAATGCAAAGACTGCTTTTGTCCCCCTTCTGTAGATAGAGATAGGTGTACCCTACAAAAATGGATTTTCCATGTGATTCCTTATTCTGCAGAGTCACTTTCGGACACCAAACAGAATTTCAATGGCTCTCTGCTAGGAGTTCGCCCAGTCCTTTCCTTGTAGGTAGATGAGTGCTTTGGCTTTTGCACCTAACCCTTGAAAACTGTGTTTTGGGTCTTGGATCATCGCTATCTGGGTCCTTTTTCACTGACACATATCTTATGATTTTATGGTCTCTCTACATATCCTGGAAGTTCTTCCAATTGGTCCTTACGTGGAGGGTCTAATTGTCTCCTAGTTTTCTTTAAAAATAATGCTTCTTTTTGGTTGTAGTTCTTCTGTTGTTTTTAGGTTATTTCTGAGAACAGAAGGGAAGAATACCAGCTTTAAACATCTTTAAACTTAGAATAAGAGAGTTTATTATCCATTATCACACTTGTAATTTCTGTATTTTAAGGGTGAAGTATTCACTATAAAGGGGGTGAGTATGTGAAATATTTTCCTACATCCTGAAGCTTTTTTATAAAAGAAAGAGACCGCCTTGCTGCCCATATGTTACATCTTCATTTGAATACTTAAGGTAGTGCCTTATTTACATAATAGCTCAAGATGAAAACATGTGAAACGGAATCAGAGCTATAGCAAAAAGAGATGGAATGAGGATTCCCATGAACGTTAATGAAAATGCACACACAAAGGGGAAAACCCAGAAGAGATGCTCTGACAATATGACACTAACCAGCATGTTTCTAAAAATCAATGATTTAACATGAGGCTTAGAGGATCCTTAGAATTACTCCAACATACATACCGCTTAGCTGAAATCTCCCATAGAACTGCAGTGACAGAAGAGGGAAGATGTTTAATATAATTCAGTTGCTTGTCTGAACTAAAGGTGAGTTACACTAAAGTGTTTAAGAGTGTCAAATTTCTGTTTCCAACTATTTTAAGATTTTGGGGGTAGAGATGGACCGACCGAAGTTGATGCATTGGAAAGTAAATTAAGTTCTGGACCACCAATTTCCTACGTGTGGAGGGGCTGTCCCAAGCATCCACACAGTTCTTGGACACCAGGAGGGAGTCGCACCATGTGGCTCAATTCTGATTCTACGTCCCATAGTGAGAGAACAACAGATTCTACGGTAGAGGGTGCATTCCTACCAGGTTGCTCTTCCCTCGACCCCACCACCACATAAGGGGCCAGTTACAAGCCTGGGGTATTATCGCCTATGCTTCTGACCTACCTGCTGGAGATTGGGGTTCCCTACAATGCTCTTTGGATTTCAGATCTTGGTCCAAACCTAGGTCCTTATCTATGCTTCTAACCAAGTAGCCATTAGTCAGAAGTTCCCACAACCCCCTTCTTGGGTCCAATTCATTTGCTAGAGTGACCCTCAGACCTCAGAGAAATGTTCAACTTACTAGATAACAGCTTATTATAAAAGCAATATACCTCAAGTACCAATAGATGGAAAAGATACATAGGTCAAGGTATGCGAGAAGGCGTGGAGTTTCTATGCCCTTCCTAGGAACACTTTTCTCCCACCACCTCCCACCAGCCCAGAAGCAGTCCAAGCCCTGTTCTTTGAAAATTCTATGGAGGCTTCATTACATAGGCAGGACTGATTAAATCATTGACCGCTGGCGATGGATTCAACTTCCAGCCACTTCCCCTCCCTGGAGTTCAAGGTTCTGGACTGAAAGTTGTAACCATCCAGCCTCATCCTCAGACACTTTCTAAGAGTCACTTTGCTGCTCTCATCAATTAGGAAATCCAAGGGTTTTAGAACCTGTGCCAGAAGTGGCCAGAAAGACCAAATACATATTTCTTAAGGGTAAATCACAGCACCACAGAAGGTCATGAGAACCACTACACCCTAGTCTCCAACTCTTTAACATCCACAAGCACTAACAACTAAGAAGATGGAGAAATTCCAAAATATTCTTTCCTTTTGATCACTTTTCAGGCAGTCCAATCATTTTAAATCTTACAGTGCTTTCATCTACATTTGACAAAAAAAAAAAAAAAAGAAAAAACTGAAAAATACTCAGTTACCTTCAGGAATGCCTAAAATCTCAAATAAATAAAAGTTTTAAAAATGATATTCTAAATGTGCTCACCTCAAGATGCTCAAGAGCTACTTAACAACCTTGTTTGTGGTATCATTACAGTTTCCAGCAAGCTCTTGCTAAAGGGACTTTAAAAAATTAACAATAGTTAAAAAGCAGGAAGAGATAATTACCCTCATTAATGAGGTTGCTTACCAGACTCCACAACAGTCGCTGGCCCAGCAGGAAAGCCAGGCTATTTTTATGGCACATATACTTACCCTTGACATTCCTTAATTACTTTTCTTAATTTTCCTTGACTCACCTTAACCACCAGGCTGTTGTGTCTTCCATATTGACCACGAATGGTAGAGAGATGAGATGACAGCAACCCATTGTTGGGCTTGATAGGACATTGATCCTGAAAAGGGTAAGCTTTTCTTTTTTTGAAAAAAATCAGAATCACAAACTCTATATTAAATCTCAACACTGAGGCTTATTTTTAAGACCGTGAATGAAAAATTTAAAACAGGATAAGACGATTGTCATTCAAGGATACAATTTTAAGAAGTCAATATTATAAAGTCTCCTAGTAGCAGTGATATGCTCCAAAGGTGAGAGAGGGAATAATAAGGTTGTGAGTACTGTGATGATTTCTTTGTGTTAAGCTGCTTTAATTTTATTGTTTTATTAAATTTATACAACACTCTGATGCAGTGAAAAACGAATCTGTTGATTATCACCATTCTTGATGGTTTAAGACAGCATAAATAGCTTGAGTAAATGCTAGATCCTGGATTAAATGTCATAAAATTGACATATTATTTTAATGGAATGGCATGTTTTTGGGAAACAAAACAAATCCCCTGACAGTCTCATCTGCTCTTTTGTAATTTAGAAAATGTTAATAATATTCAAAAATAAAACAGTAATAATAAAAGCAATCGGGTGGTTTGATATAAACGTTGCCTTATAAAGGAGTTTCTTTTTGTTTATTTGTTTCCAAGTGGGAAATCCTTAATGTTTGCCAGTATAAAGTAATAATAGTGTAACGAAGTGGGTTCCTATAAAAAATACAATTAAGCAAAACTCAAATGATGTTGCAGGAATCATTACTGACATATAATGTTGTAAAGCAAATTAATAAAGACTTTTAAGGGGTTCAAAGTGGTGGCAAAGGGTAAAAGAGCTGAGAAGTGATGGGCAAATGCAGAAATATCTAATCCGAATATAATCAAGATCGTTTTCATGGTCCTTGCTTGATGCAATTGAGCTCAGACATGCCATTTTGCATACATTATCTGTAATCTCTAGGGAATCATTTACAATCTCTTAAGGCATTTGCTCTAAATTTCTTTCTTACTTACTAGGAAAGGCTTGACATACTTGTTATCATTATTAGCATAGTACCTTGTAACAAGAAAATTAAGATGTTTAAACTGACAACAATGTATATCCCTTGAAGACCAGTTAAATAAAATTATGACCGTAGGTGACAGAACTATTCACACAGATCTCGTGGTCATTGGTGCATTTTTGAGACACATTTATGTTGAATAATGTTGGTGCCAATTGCAATGTAATAGTAACTTTGTTCCTGTAAAATGTATTGGCTGATATGGGATATTGATGTCATCGTCTGTCTTATTATCCTGGCTCTAACTAATGTATTTTATGAAAAAGCATCAGTTTTGAACTTTGTCCACATGACACCAAGTCCTTCAGGTCAAAACTCCAGGGCAAAGAGGAAATTAACAATTTAGCATGTCAGTTTCTTCCCACCATAGATTTTTCCATTTTAAGTTTTTAATTCATACTTAGCTGGCAGGGGAAATAGCATGATCAGAAAGTGTTTAATTCGTATAGCTTATAGTATAATGGAGTTAGTTAGTTTGTTTTTTGCCTTCCATGTTTTGCTATGTTTTCTTCTGTATATAAATGTCTCTCAGCACACAGTACAATCTATCATAATGGAAAAGAACACGGAAATCTTACTCGTGAAGAACTGGATTTGTATCCTGATTTTCACAAGTTAACTATTTTACATCCTAATCATATTCATGAGCTGCAATTTCCTCATTTTGAGTCTAATATCTGTGCTCAGCATTACGTTTAGACTGTCTGAGCCTCATCCATATCACTAGCATTTTTGTCTCTCAGTAAATTAGAGTTTTTAATTATGCTTTCAAACCCCATGTAACCTGTTGGCAAGATGTATAGTTTCTGTTCTTCCCGATCTCCATGGATGCCTTAAATAATTTCTCTACCACTTGGTTCCATACTCACCCTCTCCTACAAAACAAAGCTCATCTGTTTAGTATTGCATATGTAATTTTTCCAAACTACAATTTATCTTCCTTGTTTCTGGAACATAGGACTCTCAAGTCATACCCTGCCTTTTGGTTATTTTACTGCCATATTATATTTTCACAGTTATGTATTTACGTTTTAAATAACATCCTCTTCAATAAAATTGAGAAATGAAGTGGTATTTCTATTATTTTTCCTGTTTCTTGAAGTAGATTTTACAGTTTTAATTATATGAATTTAATTGTCTTATTTTCTTTCTTGTTTTTTGCATTGATCCTTTTTTAGACTTCAGCATTTTTTCACAGATTACCTCCCCCTCCCCCCTTTACAGCCATTGGATAAAACCTCTGCTACGCACATTGCTTGTTCTTTCCAAAGTCTTTTGTGGAAGGTTTCTGTGCATGACAACTGGCCCCTAAAAGCAATCACTCTACCACCAAGTTGGTCTTTGTTAAGCCACTGGATTCGAATCTGTATTCAGTTCTCTAACTTCGTGGGTTTCTCTCAATTTCCACAGACTTCTGGAATCATTCTTTCAATGGTTGGGAATTCTCTATATACTCTGTATGATTTTATTTCCACTTAGGTCTGGGTGTTGTCCATCAATTTGCCATAATGATGTTTCTCTCTCCATCCACTCTCCTTCTCTTTTGTCTCCTCCCTCCTCTTCCCGCTATCCTTTTTTTTTCTTTCTTTCTTTCTTTCTTTCCTTTTTCTTTCTTTCTTTCTTTCTTTCTTTCTTTCTTTCTTTCTTTCTTTCTTTCTTCTTCCATGCTTTGTCATTTTCTTCAGGGCCTGGGAGTAGAGTGCTCAGGCATTTGATCCAACCTCAAAATATCAAATTTTCTTCAATTGAACAGGTTTATGGATCCCCAAAACTCTATAAATCTATTTTTGCATGAAACACTAAGTGTGGTGGGAAATATATCTGACTATAAGAAAGTTGAAAAATATTTTTAGATGTCTATAACTGATTTATTCTAAATAAGCCCACATTTATGGAGAAAAATGCTATTCTAGATTATTATTTTTTAACAGAGAGCTGTCTTTGGGACCCCTGAGTAGCTCAGTCAGTTGAGCATCCAACTCTTGATTTCAGCTCAGATCCTGGTCTCACGGTCATGGGATCAAGCCCCCTGTTTGTTCCGCGCTGAACATGGAGCCAGCTTGAGATTCTCTCTCTCTCTTTGTCTCTCTCTCTCTCCCTCCGCCCCTTCTTGTGTGTTCTCTCTCTAAAATAAAATAAAAAAGCTGTCTTCAATCTTTTATCACAATAGGGAACAATTTTAAGAAATATGACTTCTTCTGGCCAATTTGGATAATTATTAACTTCTTTAAATTAGCATCTTATTCATTATGAAATGGGTGGTAAAATAATATTAATCTCTTAGGGAGCTTTTTTCCCCTTTGCTTTATAACAGTAAAAATACTTGTCTAAAACATAGTTCAGGAAGTTATAAGAAAGAGGCAGATTATATGATTGGTATTCATGGTCACACTCACTAATATTTGGCTTGGCTCTGAATCTCTATTCAGAAAACTCAGAAGAAAAGAGTCCCGTGATTTTTACTTGAATAATATTACAAAGCTTTATTTTTTTGTGGACTGGTGTATAGCATTCACATAAATAAACCTTTTCCCTCTTTCCTCTCCTCACCCCTGCCCTGTCATTTGCAAGTCAGTAATTATAAAAATGATTTCCATCCTTAAAGAATGCAAATAACTATGAATATCAATACCATTTATTGAGCAATTTACATCTTACCCTGAGTTATAAAAAATAAAAAATATTTTAAATCCAAACAGCCCTTGTGCCACAGGAATTTCAGAGTCAGTCAATGAGACAGATCCACATTAAGAATACAGACAGAAATAAACAGTGCCAAGCTTAATGTGTGCATTGAAAATTTGAGAGTGATGTGAAAGGGAAGAACATTTCCTGGAACTTAGGAGAATAAAAGAGATGTTAAGAAGTAAAATCCTAAGCCCTCACCGCAAGCTGCTTGGAGCACTGTTACAGTAAATGAGATGAGGGGCCCTACCCTGACGCCAGCAGGTGCTGCGGAGGGGTGGTTCAAGGACCCCCTGGAGTTAAAACTCACCAGCATTTCTCAGAACAAATGGAAACGTAACCCTCATTGGGGCCAAAATAGGGTGCATTTTCCTGGCATCAATACCCATCCATGGAAGTTACCAAGTAGTTGATATTACTCTATAGCTAAAATAGGAAATTGGAAACTCTATTGTTGGAGCTCTGTGGTCAGACATCTTGGGTTTGCAGCTTAGCACTAGCCTACTTAACTTTCTAAAGGGCAATTAATCTAAATCTCCGTTTATCTAAATTTCAGTCAACTCCAATATCATAGCTAGACCTTGTCATTATCAGTGATGGCCACCACCCAATCTAAATGTCACACACCCCTCTCTAGTCACTCCCAGCTTCCTTTCCAGCTCTCTCCGTCTGGTACCGTCATTTATAAACTTTTCAACTCCAGCAGGACCTCCAACTTAAGGAGTCTACCACATTTTTAATGTCCATTATTTTTGTTGACGTCTATGCTCTCTTCCTTACCCTACTTAAATCCACAATGATTTTTTATAACCACTCCCTTTCCTTACAGTCATAAACCCTTTATTTACTTCCTCTCTCTCTCTGTCTCTCTCCCCCACCCCCCATTTGTCAAATACAAAACCTTGCTTAAATCCAAACTTTTGTCTATTCCATACTACATATATGCAGCTGGAAAAGAGGCATAAGCATAGGTGACTGGCCTTCCTTTCAATCAGCAACAACTCACTTCAAGTGTGCTGTCAATGCTGCCAGCCAATCACACTCCTCCTGAGATTCCTAAACATTTACTCTCCTCTATTCGAAGTAGCACTTCAGTCTCTCTGCTTCTCTAAAGCTATAATGCCTCCCTTTCCAACCTCACGTTTAGCTGGTTACCTAGACTAGAGAGCCACACACATCTACCCAACAAGTAGCATCTGCACCCTGTAATTCTGTGGTCCTGCTTCTTCCCATAAATGAGCCTTTGTAAGTGCAAATACAGGGACCCTCTCCACTTCGGCTCAACTCTTGTTTTCTTCCCCTTATAATAGGACATAATTTTAGTGATTATCTACTATCCCCATATCATCTGTTCTTTGCTCATTAATGGACCATCCCATTGGCATCCCATGAAGCCATTACCTTGTTCCTTGCCCATTTTTATTATTTTTGTTAACGTTTATTTGTTTTTTAGAGACAGAGAGAGACAGAGCATGAGCAGGGGAGGGACAGAGAGAAAAGGAGGCACAGATTTCAAAGCAGGATCCAGGCTCTGAGCTGTCAGCCCAGAGCCTGATGCGGGGCTCCGACCCACGAACCATGAGATCATGACCTGAGCTGAAGTTGAACACTTAATCAACTGAGCCACCCAGGTCCCCTGTCCCTTTTGAAACCACTAATAGTGGTTGTCGGCATCACTGTCTCCAATTTCTTTCCATCCATTTTCAAAATTCTCCAATACACACTGGTTTCCACCATCCCAACAAGACTTAATGCTGCTAATGACTATATTGTTGAATCTAGTGGTGAATTTTAGGCACATGATACAGTTGGTTATTCCTCCAAGAAAAAAACTTTTTTTTTTTAATTTGATTCCAAGGATATGTATTGTCTCTTGTTTTCAGTTTCCTCATTCAGTACTCATCTGTCTTTTTTACTGGTGATTCTCTTTGTGATGGACAGCCCCAGGACATTGTCTTGTCTACCTACACTTATTTCCTTGGTGATCTCCCCTAGCCCATGGTTTTAAATTTTATTTGTATATCAATGACTTCCAAATTTATTTCTCTATCCCAGATTTCCTTGCAAACTTTAGATTAACATGTACACTGGCAAATACATCTCTATTTGGATGCCTAATCTCAATCCCAACATGTTCCAAGATGAATGTCTGATTTTCTCCAAACTTGCTTTACCCACAACTTTCCCCAGTTATGTTGAGGACTTCTATTCCAACATTTCCATGGGTCAAGCGCATTGAGTTAACCTCAACTGCTTATTTACCTCACAACTGACATTCAATCTGACAAAAAATCCAGGTAATTCTACCTTCCCGATGTATCAGAATCTGATCCATCTCACAGTCATGACTTCTTCTACCACAGTCTGAGCAATATTGCTTCTATCCTATATTGTGTTAACAGTCTTCAAACAGGTGCCCTTGCCTTTATCCTTACTTTACATAGTCTCTTCTGGGCCAGTACAATCCTTTAAAAACATAAATCAGGTCGCATTACACTTCTGTGCAGAAACTTCCTTCCTTGGTCTTCTCCTCTACCCTTCCCCACATTACTCAGTAAAAGCCCTGGTTTCTCCTGCTGAGAATACATTTCCCAAGTATCTGCTTTGCTATGTCTATTAAGCTCAACACCTGCCTTACTCAAATATCACCTTTTCAATGAAGCTCACATTCATTCGCTATGTAATACTGCTTCCTGATCTCTGCTCCATCCAGACCAACCCAATCCCTGTTATCCTGCTGTATGTCTTTGGTTGTCCAAACCCCATTGTGCTTATCCTTCCCAACAGCATGTATAATTTATTTGTGAATTAATTCATTAGTTTCATTGTTCATTTTCTCCCAGGTAGAAAATATGCTCCAATAGAGTAAGGATATTTACACATTTTGTTTAATGTCACATAGTTGTTGCTCAATGCATGGACCTTAATGAAATAAATAAATCAATTAAAAATCTGTTAAATATTGCTATCAGGAGTACATTGCAATAGCCTTGTTGCAAAGACTAAATGAAAGATTCGATATAATTTGGTTAGCTGAGTGGCTGGTAAAATTAAGCCATCAATAAATACTACTATATTATCATTTTTTATCACCTTTGATTGTCTTATTGTTCAGTCAGTGCTGAAAAGGTACTAGTCAAATAGCCTTTTTATTATTATAATGAGAGAGAGAGAGAGCAAGAGGGAGAGCGAGAGAGAGTGAGAGCGAGAGAGAGAGAGAGAGAGAGAGAGAGAGAGAGAGAGAGAGAGAGAGAATCTTAAGCAGGCTTCACATGCAGTGCAGAGTCCCACATGAGGCCCAACCCCATGACCCTGGAGTCATGACCTGAGCCAAAATCAAGAGTCAGTCATTCAACCAACTGAGCCACACAGGTGCCCTTAATATAGTTTTTTAAACTTTATGGGTATTCAAAATATTGGGGAAAAGAATATGAAGAAAATGCTATTTGTGTACTGATTTTCAACAGCACTAATACAAAATTGATATTTATGCTTTACTTAGAATAGCAGTAATTTTAAAGTGTCCTAGAAACACATTTTTGAAAGCTTGACATATTAATTTTATACATATATGTGTGTACATATATAAGATGTGTACATATATTAGTGCATAGATGTATATATGCATACATATATTAATTATATTAAATATATGTATGATATTAACAAAACTAATGACTTTTTCTAGCTTGCTATTACTAAATAAAACAAAAATGAAGTGATATTTGAGAAATTGACATTTGCTTCTGTATTGGATTTCTCAACAAATTCTGGAGTGAAGAAAATTTCAGAGAAGAATGGAATAGTAAATAATAGTGTCAAGAATTGTGCTTTATATATGCCTCTGTTCTGTTTTCCCATGGTCATTTCCTTCTAAAAATTGCCTTTGCATTGTCAATATTCCTAAATGAAATATTTTCAAGGTTAAATACTGCTTGTATTTGTTTCTTTTCACTCTCATAAGCATATCAAATACAATAGCCCACTGACAACCCTTTCCAAATGTGTTAGAACCCTGGCAATCATCTCCCAAATCCATCTACCTTTCTCTATCTGCCCTTCTCTGTCAGAGCAGACAACCTGATTTCAGACAAATGACATCTAACTGTGCCCAACACATCAGTCCAATGAGTCCTTCACAATATCCAGAGAATTCTTTATAAAATCAATGCCTATGTGCCTTCCTTGCTTAAAAGCACTCTTCTGCAGAACAAAGTTCAAATTCCTTCTCCTGGTGAGCAAGGGCCTTGATAAGCCACTCTGCCTACCCTATCTTTCCACAAGTCTTATCTTTGTATACTCATTTTCACAAGGACTTTGGCCATCTTGATTAGTTAAAAGTCCCCTAATACACCACATCCATCTCTGAAGCACTGCACAGGTATCTCCCAAAGTGTAATATTAAAGACATATAATATATGACATATGAGCATATATTATATGTATATGCTTTCCCCACGCAAGAGACTTTGCTCATTGATCTTGCTTGCTCCTACTTACCCTTCAAAACTCATACAAGAACTAGTTCCAAGGGCAGACTTTGCTGGCTGCACGTGATTGGCTTTATTGGCCCAATATAATTCACTTTGCCAATTATAGCATATCCTATGTCCACATTCCTACCTGGCTTACTTGTTTATCATTCACAGGAGGCTACAAAATTCTTGAAATAGGAGCAAAGTTATACTATATTCTCAACCTAGTTAGCAGTTGATGGGGGGAAATACTCAATTATGGTTTGCTGATTGCATAATGACCCAAAAAGTGGCAAGCAAAATCTAGCTTCAGGCCTGGCCAACATATTGGAAGACATGGTTGTGTTATGACCTCAGTGTATCCAGTTCAGGTCTCGAAGTGACTGGGCATCACAATCCCATCTAGAATCTCAAGGGCAGATAGTTCCAGCCATGTTTCTATCCTTGATGTCTTTGGGTAAAATTTAAAATCTTTCTTTCTTTTTCTTTTGTTGTTCTACTCCATTCTTTTCATTCTTTGACGTTGACTAAAACATTACTGTGAATATTCTTACAAACATTTCCATAAAATTGCTTTTAGCTTTTACTATTTCTTAGTTTCATCAGAGAATTTCCTCTCCCTCATTGACTTAATTATATCCCCTCAGAATACAGCTTCTACCACTACTTCTTTGAGATAAATCTGCTCATTTTCTAATATTAACTATATTTCCAGAGAGGGTGGATGGCAAAGTTGTTTTCAAAGTCTGTTAATATAGACTTTTAAATTTATCATTTATCCTTCAAAATCTCTTCTTTGACATCCATTTTTCTTAACTGTTTTAATCTTAAAACTTATTTGCCACTGACTTCTACAAAATCCCAAACCTCCCTTGATCTTATTTAATTTTCTCATACTTTCTGCCTGAATTACTGCCAATATCTCATTATGATTAGGAGACCACAAGCATCATACCTGACCTTACAGATTTTTAGTCTACTCTACCTCCGTGACTGTCTGTTACTGCTCTGCCTGACTTTACAGCCTGCCTTGATGTTTCGTTGCTCCCATAATTTCTACAACCATTTTAAGAGCAATTTTTAATTTCTATTCTCCCACTGTACATACCTAGGTAGACCAAATTCATGAACATACACAAACACCTATACTCTCTGCCCCTTTATCTGGAGTTTGAGAAAGTTTAAATGATATTGACCAGGGGTCACATGGAGAATAGTGTCACTTTGCAGAAAAAGCTGAAGTGGACCCTGAAAGAATTTACTGGTGGAATCTGGCAGCTAACCCTCTTTTTGAACCTAGGCAGTGATTCTTTTCTAGGGAGAATGTGAGCATGTGTCTGTGTCTGCCGCAACTGCTGAGGCAGAAGTAAAAGATACATAGGACAGCTGGGGTGGGAGGCTGTCAGGACATACTTAGGTTTCCATGTTGCCCTACGAATAGCCAGAACCAAAACGTGGATCCAGAGTATATGATAGGATAAGAAAGTATTGACTTAATGGATTTTTTTCATTGTCTGGTAGTGGACATTTGATACTTTATTTTCCAATATTTTTTCCTCATTTACCTCATGACCCCACTTTGATTTCGAAGGTAGTTGTAGTATGAGCCAATTAGTGTATCCCCATCTCCCAGTCAAAGGGATTAGTCTAAGAATATGCAACGAATCCCATTTAGGCCCGTGGGATACAGACTCAACACTATATACTCTTAGGGAATAGCATCTGTTCCTTTTCTTTTAGATCTGGAGATGAGGATGGAACCTTGGAACTCTAGAATCTGCTATGTAGATGTTACTATTTCAGGGATGGTGCTTACATAGAAGTGAATAGAGCTGAGATGGAAAAATGTCAGTTTCTGTGACATGTTGAGTCTCTGGATTTCGTCACTTCCAGGTATTCCCTCGAATATTATTTCCCATGATGTAATGAACTCCTTTTTCCCTTATGCAAGTTTGAGTTGGGTTTGTTGTGACTTGAAACACAATCCCTCTTGATTGGGTAGCCAGTTTAAAGATAAGAAAATTCAGATTCTGAGAGGTGGTTCGTTCGAGATCATGTAGTGTATATAGGACAGAGCCCGAGACATAGATGCAACTTGTACTCGAATTCAGATGCCTTCCATCGGATTGTATACTTCTAGCACTCTTTTATTCAGTGGTTATACTGAGTAATTTCTTAAATAGTTTGTTTCCTTTCAGTTGCCAGTTCTCTTGCAGTTTAAATATTCTGGCATTTCCATAACAGAGTTTTCTCTCTGAAACATGCATATGATCATGGTTTTCCTTCCAACCAAATTACTATTGCTCTCTAATCTCTTAGATTCCTAATGTAGTGGTTGGCATGGAAACAATCATTCAGTCACACCAACAGTGCTCTGCTCACTTGTTTCACATTCCAGGAAGATCTTTCTCTCTGGAGTAGGTCTCTGTTCCCAATTCTTCCCCAGACCAAGAAATGCTCAGCTTCTCTGGACTCATAACATCTCACAGGTGCTGTATAATTCTGTAGTTATTGTTTATACATATCTTCCTACAAGTGAAGTATGCTCCTTGAGGGCAGAGACTACCTTGTGCCCCAATCCTGTCCCGTTTTAAGAGAATAGTCCACAGTACATGATAGGCACCCAACTGATTTTGAATGAATTAACTAATTGTTTTCATAGCTGTCACTTCTGTTGGTGAGACTTTCCAGACTGAAAAACAAAGTTTTTACAGGTTTGGTAGTATTAACTAAATCAAATGGATACAAAAAAATCAGTCATCTTGTCATCAATAAAGTATATCTACTTCCTAATGGAAATATGCCATTAGGAAGTATAATAATCAGTGATAGAATACCCTTTCCAAAAAAAAAAAATCAAAGTTTACTCTTACTCCAAGCATCTACCAATTTACAGAGAACAGAGAACATGAAATATGACACCAATAAAGGAAAGCAGAAATACATAGGCCATGGGGAGTTGTATGGGATTGTTACTCAGTATCATTTACAAATGAATTGCAAGAGGAAAAAGTGAACATCAAGGAAAAAAATACAGATTAAAACAGACTCATAATGTATTAACCGCTTACAGTACATAGCTTTTTGAATCCTGATTTGAGCAAACAAACTGTGAAACAAAATCATTTATGGGAAAAGTTTGGCAACTTGGATACTGACGAGCTATTTGATGATTTTAAGGGATTTTTAAAAGGAATAATAATGCTATGATGGTTATGTGTTTGATAAAAACTTCATTTCCTAGAGGCAGGTATTGAAATTGTTTAAAATAGAATGAAAATGATACTTGGATTTGTTTTGGATGTATATGGATTCTCCTCGGGTGGATGGAGGTGTAGACGAAAGGATATTGGGTTCATTATATTGTGCTTTCGATTTTAACATACGTGTGGGCTTTTCCATATTAATATGTTTTCAAACATATTTCTTGTGTAGTGATCAAATATAGTTTATTTATATTTGAGTGTAGAGGATCTAGGAATCTATTAAAAATGAATTCCTCTTTCCTGACCCTCATGAACATACGACCAGCTCTTTCATACAGCAGTGACCTTCCTGTAACCATGGTGAAATTCAAATTCTGTATTGCAGCATAATCATTATACAAAGAAAAAAAAATTAATACAGTTCATGATTCCTTTCTCCCACCCCTCATCCCTTTAGAATAAAGTGAAGGTGTTGTTTTTATTTCTATAGAAGAAAGTTTTCTGGCAGCTGTTTCTTAGGAAACGTTAGGGCTACACTTTGGCATCCAATTATACGTAGGTAAAAGTCCAATTCAAAAGAGAGTTGAATCTTTCTGCTTGATGGGCATTTAAGTATAGGTATCAGATCAACAGTGAAAAGTAATGCAAGAAAATCATTTGCAAACAGTTTGCACAGGAAATCTTTATTCCCATTCTTATTAAAAAAAAAACCAGATATTTCTTGAGATAATTGCCACATTCTACAATGGGTTTAGCTCTAAAATTAATTCTATCCCATCTATCAACAAATGAAGGAGCTGGCTTGTCTCTATTTATCAGATGGATATTAGATTACCCCAAGTTATAGCTATTGCTGATGTTTGTTTAGAAGTAATTCAACTCCATTTCCCTTTAGAGAGGGCTTACTGAAGTAAAATTGAAAAAAAAAAAAATAAGGCATTATGCTCCTTAACATTTATGAGTCAACATCCTAGATGCCGCTCCCATGCCTTTAAAAACGGTGGCTAAATTAAACAAAAACAACATGGCATTAGATCACAGGAGCCGCATTCCTTTGGGATTCTACTTAATGCAAATTCCACTTCTGGAGTTGAAAGGAAATTAGAGAAGTTTAGTGTGGATAAAGTGTTTCAATTCAGGCATTTAAAAGAAACTGGATAAACTATTGAACATCTGCTCAGTGTAATCACATTGGGGAATACAACATCTTGAAATGAAGCTACCAAAAAAAAATACAAAATACAAAAGCTCCTCTACCCGATGCCTAGCACCCAGTTTAAGTCATATTATTTTTGAATGACTTCCATCGCTAAGTACTTTTTCAAAAACTTTTGAAACAAATCCAAGTCTCTACCCTATTAAAACTTTAGATAATGCATAGATGCACAGGTAGTCCGTGGCTGAACCAATCTGAGTTTCTGGGACTTTTGTCCTGCATAAACATGCCTCTATCTGCAAGTATTCTATCTTTATCTATCTCACTTCTTCCTGATGGCTGTGAGAATAATGGTGTGGTGACGTAGTGGTCTGAAACACATAGTGCACCCTTTTTTTCTGCTAAGTCTTAGTCTGGCTCGTAGAAGGGAAAATCAGTTTATAAGGCATGCTCTTTCTGTAGCCCAACTTGGTCACCTGATCCAAGGATCACTGGCAATGAGAGGACTAATGACAGGGAGAGAGCATCAGCCAGCTATTGATAGCTGCCAGTCTTTGAAGCTACTCTTGGCTTAGATGTAAATCATATACAATGAAAGCACAGAACATTAAAGGCGGAAATTCGGTAAAACCAGTTGAGCTGATTAGTACTAAATTCCTGATGTTCCATCTGCCTGGGTGGTAATAATTTTTTTTAACTGCCTGACTGAAAAGCTTCATTTCACAATGAATCCATGTTCAGTAGTCCCATAGGATGTGCTTTCTACATGTGCAAAAGAAGAAGATGGCAACAGACACGCAATCATTTCATGAGGGCTTAATGCCGCTGTTAAGAAAACTAGCAATTCATGTAGGAAGACATTAAGGAAATATGTTTCCAATAGTGTGAAAATATATATGTTGCCATCAGAATGTTGAGTGGAAAGTTAGGATTTGCACCTCCAGATTCTCATACAGGGGCATAAAGCTATGAATAGATAGCTAAGGATTTGTGTCACATCATAATGTCTTATATCAGTGCAAATGATAAGGTCGATAGCCAACCACGAGCTGTCCAGAGGAGCGAGAACCAATCGACATTGAGTGATCCATTCCTCCTGAGGTCATTCGATATTAAAGATTATGGCATCTTAGTTTAATGCAAATAAACATTTGATTTACCTAAATTAGGGTGTAATAATTCCATGCTTTCCAAACACTTCCTCATCACAGTTCATCTTCTCTTGTACATTTGTCTCTAACAGCAATATCTGCACATCACAGGGACTTGGAGGATTTTTTCTGCCTCTTGGCAGACATACTTCTCTGAAAATGATCCACAGTTTTGAGAGAATATCCGAGTAATGTGATATTTATCATTGTAAATTAAAATGCTGGAAATCTAGTTTTATATATTATTTACAGATTATGTGCATGAGAGATGAATCTATAATCAGTACACTGACAATTTGGTTGCTAGCCTGCAACTATTTTGAAGGTAACAGAAAATGTAAATTAGGCAATTTTTCATAGAATGGTTATTAGTAGGCAAGAAGTTGCTCTGATAACTTTATATGTCATACAGCTTTGGCTTAGTAAAACACGAACGAAACAACCCTTAAACCTCAGTAGCTCACAGCCCCAAAGTTAGTTACACACATGTATTATATGTCCTTCAGTGTGGGCCCATTTCTCTTCTGCATTGTCATGCCAGGACCCAGCCTGGAGGAACAATCTGTAATATCATGGGTCTCAGAGCAGAGGGAAAGAGAGATACGGTGGTAAACATGGTGGTCAGAGAGCTTTTTCCTCACAACTGACACACAGGACTTCCAGTCATAGTCCATTGATCAAAGCAAGGCTCATGGCCAACTGATATCAATGTGGAAGAGATGCATTATCATTTCTGAGAAAATTAAAAACAACATTCCTGTAGTCAGAACAAGGTGCTCCCAACTGAATATGACTAACATTCAAATAAGGCCATATTGCAAGCATGTTTGGAAAAAGACGTGGACAAATCACCCCACAACCCAACAATGATTGAACAAACCTAGCTTTTGATTGACATGTATGACTGTTGCCTTTTTTTACCAGTGGCCATCTTAGCCCTGATTCTCAGTTCCTTCCTCCTAAAATGTTTAAAATACACAACGTCTGAGTTTCCCTCGCTTCCAGAAAATATTCAATTCAGAACCAGCCCACAGTCCTTTCGAAATGATGCCACAATCCCTCTGGGAGGCACTTGTCCTTACTGCAGCAAGCTAAATTAGCCTAACTTTTGGATGACACATATATCCCCAGTGGCCTTTGGTCAGTGATCTTTAGTACTGAGTAGGGAGAGTGCCCAATTTCAACAATAATGCTGGTGACCATATGTATGATTATCTCTGGTTGTAGCCTCACACCAGCAATAGTAACCCATGCTCTTAGCACTCTGGGCATCTACCATTATAATGCATTGCTAATTGAACACTGGTTTGAAAATGCATCTACCCAGATTGGTTTTAAATCCATCTTCATGTTTACATTTTATAAATCATCCTTTCATATCATTTATTTTTTTCAGTCCAATTATGGGAGTAAACTTATCTCTTTCTCAAAGCTGAGCATAGAAAATGAAGAGCAAGTGCCCATCTCCTTTGTTCTCTCATGGTGGAATAACTTATTTAAAGGTAATATATACAAATTAACTTACTAATAGCTAATATTAAGAAATTACTTCATGGAGGCTTAAGGCAATATCAATCAATTCTTTAGGAATACTACTTCCTCTAATGGCCTAGATAAAGACTTGTTCATAAAAGTATTCCATAAAAAAGACATAAAGAATTGTTTGTTAGGTTAAACTCAGTTAATATATGAAATAATACATTTTTATATCTCTGATAAGAGTAGTTTTCTTTCTTTCACCTCCTGATGAAAAAAAAAAGCCAAATCTTTATGTTTCTTTGCCTAGAGTGGATTAATTCTTCAGCAAAATATATGCTATCATCAAAACAAAGAAGTAGGAGGAAGAAAAAACGGAATGGATATTTTGCAATGAGAAGTAACTGCTCAAGAAAGAACTTAGGGCAAGATAGAGCATCACACATTTAAAAAACAGGTACATGTTTGGTCTAGCGTAAGGATGGAGGAGTGGTGGGGTAAGAGCAAGGAAGGCAAGCAGGAGCCAGGTCATAATGGCCCCAGTAAGGATCCTCAGGAACTTAAATTTCACCCTAAGAGCAAAAGGAGGCATTTGAGAATGTTTATCAATGGAAAACATTGTGGTATCACTCGTATGACAGAAATACAATTCTGGGTGCAATATGGAGTATAGTTTGGCAGATATCAAACTGAAGATTGGAAGGCAATGAAGAGGTTGTGACAGCAAGCCATATGCAAAAATGAGAATAACGTGCCATAGAAAAATGGCAGCGGTTTGTAGGAAAGAGAGTGGATGGGGTTCTATTGAAGACTAGTGTCTGCAAGACTTGGTGAGCAATTAGATTATGTAATGAAAGCCAAATAAGAGTCTGAAACACACCATTTGTGAATGACAGAAATATTTATTACATCAAAGAGGGCAGGCAGGAAGTAGAGATAGCTTGGGTGATGAAATGAGTTTAACTGTGGATATATTAGGATTGAAAAGCCTGAAGCATCTGCATCGGTATATCCCGAGTTGGGTTACATGCATCTGATAATTAGAACAAAAAGCGCCCAATGAAAATATTGAGTCTATGCTCATCTTGGCTTTCATAGTACTAGAAATATGGGAGTGCATACAATTGTCTGAAGTGCCTGAAATGGGGATTTGAGTCTGGCTAAAGCAGAATCCCAAAGGACATCAACATTCATGATACAAGTTTAAATAGAGAGGCCCACAAATGAATCAGAAGAGAAACAGCATAAGAGACAAAACCGAGTGCACTGTTGGAAGCTGACATAGAAGATTTTTAAACCAAGTTTGTCTCTGGGCGCCTGGGTGGCTCAGTTGGTTAAGTGTCGGACTTCAGCTCAGGTCATAATCTTGTGGCTTGTGAGGTTGATCCCTTCATCGGGCTCCGTGCTGACAGCTCAGAGCCTAGAGCCTGCTTGGGATTTTGTGTCTCCCTCTCTTTGCACCTCCCCTGCTCATTCTCTCCTCTCTCTCCCCCCCCCTCTCTCTCTCTGTCTCTCTCTCTCTCTCTCTTCCAAAAATAAAAAAACATTTAAGAAAAATTTAAATCAAGCTGTTATCATTCATATTGTCATTTCCCCTGAGTAAAAAGGGGAAAGAAAGAAAAAAACTAAGTGCTGATAGGGAGGACCCTATTAACATCAGAGTTCAGTTTCAATGTAATATGGTACAGAAAACTCCCCAGAAGTTTGTCAATGAGAGGGGTGACTATATTTATGTGAACCAATGTCAATGAAAGAAACTTGGTTCAAATATCTTCATTAAACCAAAAGATGACTCAGTCCATTAAATAACCTGCAAGCATGGCCGGGCTTTGGCAATGACTGAAATCAGCGTCTTGGATGTCAGGAGCACACTCTCCACATTGAATCTTGGACTTTTGTGTGCTTATAAGTGATACTCTCCCTAATGTGTTTTCTCTAATCTTAGGGAAAATGGCAGTCAGGGAAGGTGGACCAAAACGTTTCCAGATTACCACCAAAAGATTGAATCTTTTACTAAAGTAAAATTTGTTTGAAAAATCATGGGAAAGAACTGTGACCCTAGTTTGGTCTGAGTGGATATCATGCCACACTATAGCTTGAGTCAAGTGTCTGTCCCTAAATGATAGACTCTGTATAGTGGGAGCGGGGTATTAAATTGCATTATTGTTCCAAAAGACCCAACCCCTCCCCCTAGGTCCCTGAGGGGATCTTGACCATGTGACCATGTTGGGTGGGTGTGGTGCTTTCCCTTGACCTTGGCGTCAGCCATAACACTTGCCTTGGCCAATGGATCTCAGTGGTCCTGGAACTCCAGCACCTTGAAATATGTTTGTTTTGTTGCCTCACAACCTCCCACCTCCACCATTAGGACTGAAGTGGTTTCTTCTGAGTGGTTGTTGGTCCTTCACCTTCAGCCACAGAATGAACATGAGTAGAGCAAAGCTGAACCCATGTGCAGCAGAAGCAGAGCCCAGGTGGATGTGCGGCTTAAAGCCGATCTTCCCACTTTCAGCTCCACCGGAAGCAGCAACATGTAGCCAACCCGTGGTCACAGGGGACAAATGGTTGTTGATTAAAATTCCTGAGTTCTGGAGTCATTTGTGATGTTACATTATATGAGGTCACAGCTAAGGGATGCTGGTGGGACACTACACTTTTCGTTCTCCTCTAGAACCTCATGTTGTTAATTTAAGAAAAGCAATTTCACTGAAATGTTATCCAGAATAAAAGAGAGGTGCTAGAAAACAGAATGGCCCACACCCACCCCTGGAGAGGAGCAAGTAGAGCAGTGGAGATGAGAGATGGAAGTGTAAGCAAGGAGAGTGGGTGGTGGAGGCAGCGAATGATCTACGGTGGGAAGCAGAGGGTTCGTGTAGTTGAGGTTTTAATTTTTATTTTGTGTTTTGTTTTTAAGCTGGGAGAACTTATCGAGATGTAAAAGCTGACTGAATGGAGTGAACAGAACAGGAGTCTTTGAAAATACCAGAGATGGAGAGTTTGGTAGGAATATAGGATACTTGAGAAGGCCAAAGACCATGTGGTCCAGGGTGGAAGGTGCTGCCTGGGACAGAGAACAGATGTTTCCTAAACACAAGGGCGGGGGGAAAGGATGTGCTTGGAGAAGATCATTGTGGAGGTTTCACGATGGAAAATTGAGGTATTCAGGGGTTTCTCCGATTATTTCTAGTTACGCCTGCAGTGTAAATCCTAAGAGCACCTGCTCAAGGAAGTCAGGAAGCACATGCAAGCTTACAGGTACGAATAGATGGGGAGAGGATTGAGATAACCGTGGTGTAGACTGACCGTCTATGGGAAAGCAGAAATGATGAAGGCTCATGCCAGCATGCACACCAGAACTTAGAATAAAAGCACCCACAGAATACAGGACAAATTCTCACTTACAAGTGTGACATAACCATTGAGCAACAAAATGAGAGCCCCGTGCCGTTCTGAGTTGCTAGAACCAATGTCATCCCACTGTCAAGACACAAGGCAAGAACACTTTGCCAGTGTTTGCCCCCCAAACTGAGAATCATAATAGCTTCCCTTCTACCTCTTCCCTCAGCCTCTCGTGCCCCTCTCCCTACAGTCATCTCAGCTTCTCCACACCTCTCCCTATAGTCAGTCCTGGACTGCATCATCGCACGTGGCAGTAGAGGAAACCACACATTCAGAAGTGTGAAATAATCAATAGGATCAAACACAGCAGAAAACTAAATGCATCACTTCCAAGAAGAATTGCAAACCAATGGAACTCCCCTTTGATACACAGATCAATTAAAGATATTAAACCCAAATAAATACTGCTTTGAAGAGACACGCCTAACACGAAATTTAACATGAGACTTTTAAACCAAGGTGGACAATGATGCGGTCAAAGAACACGGAAGCAGTGCACATGTAGCAAATTAACCGTAGAAAAAGAAGGATGTAAAGAGAAGTCTTTGACTAAGACAAATAGAGTTAGTTCCAATTGACAAAATGTCCAATCCACAATGAGTAATCACTCATGCATATTTATGTAATAAATAGAATGGCAACAAAAGGTATATACCAGAACTCTGTTAGAATAACAAGGACAAACTAAGAAACATAATTGTGCTGGGGCGCCTGGGTGGCTCAGTCGGTTAAGTGTCCCACTTCAGTTCAGGTTCCTAGTTCGTGAGTTCGAGCCCTGTGTCGGGCTCTGTGCTGACAGTTCAGAGCTTGTAGCCTGCTTTGGATTCTGTGTCTCCCTCTCTCTCTGCCCCTCCCTCACTTGCACTCTCTCTCTCAAAATAAATAAATAAGTAAACATTAAAAAATAATAATAATTGTTCTGTGACTTGGACAAGTCTCTTCCTGGTTCCATTGGTCACATAAGACCCCAAGATAAATTAACAGATGATTTAAATAATAAAATAAAGTTAAAAATCAAATATATATAGAAAACTTAACTTAAACAATGAAAGACTGTCTAATTATTAAGTCAGAGGAAGGTATCAAAAAGGAAAATATTATTACGATACAATAAAAAACATTTCCTACTGCCATAAAAAAATATGTTAATAGATAAAAAGAATATTTTTGCAACAAATATGGCAACTAAATAACTATTAACCATGTAAAAAAAACTCTTACATTTCAATGAACAAGTAAAAATCGAGTTTCCCATTTAAAATGTTTAAAAATGCAGCATGAATCCTCAATCTCCATCAATAAAAATGATAGCAAGATAAAATGTTCAGTACAACTAGTAATCAAATAGATGTATGTTAAATTAAACACCATTTAAAAACATAATCTGACATAATAACTTTCATTGCCAGTGAGCACGTGGTAAGAAAAAATATTTTTTTGCAAATAGCATGTATTACTAGTCAAAACGTGGTAGGAAATGTTAGACCCAGCTATGCTACAATGTATAAGAGGCGGCCATAAGTCAATAGCGTATCAGAAAACTATAAAACTCATTTTTTTAATGAGTCCTCAGAAATGTTTACACGACAAATGAATTAACAGACCACAAATCGCACCGCAAAATGAATAGATTCTTGACACACATTGGTCAAAACAGAGATCAGTAATAGGAGGACAATGACTTTTTTAAAAACATTTTTAAATGTTTATTTATTTTTGAGAGTGAGAGACAGAGCATGAGCAGGGGAGGGGCAGAGAGAAAGAGGGAGACACGGAATCGGAAGCAGGCTCCAGGCTCTGAGTTGTCAGCACAGAGCCCGACGCAGGGCTCAAACCCACGAACCATGAGATCATGACCTGAGCCGAAGTCGGACGCTCAACCAACCGACTGAGCCACCTAGGCGGCCCAGGACAATGACTTCTAACAGTAGTTGCAAGGATGAACCTCCTATGTATTCTTTTTAATATTTTCTAAAGATATTACAAAATGTTATTTCTTTTACGTAACAAGTAAATGAGACAATGTACAGAGGAGCAGAATTGAACCCAATCTGTTTGCATCTCTATTATCAAGTCTTTGGTCTCATCATAGGGACCCCATTATGTTTTTCACCAAGTAAATATGGTCCGAACTAACCAATGCCTCATGTCTTACACATGTGATATTTATAGAATTCTTCACTGCAGCTCCAACCTCCGCCCTACTTTCTCTGAGTATTCTGGCTCTTGAGTAAGACTATGGAGGTTGGCAGTGTCTCTAAGAAACCTGGGTTGAGATTTGTTATGCTTTATTACCTGTTTCCAATGTTGCCACTGTGCCTTTTTTACCTCAGTTGTGTGTAACTATAAGACTAAGTCAAAAGTGGTAGTCCTCGGGCACCTGGGTGGCTCAGCCAGTTAAGCATCCAACTCAGTTTGGGCTCAGGTCATGATCTCACGGTTGGTGAGTTCGAACTCTGTGTTGGGCTCTGCACTGAAAGTGTGGAGCCTGCTGGGGATTCTCTCTCTCTCCCTCTCTCTGCCCCTCCCCGACTTGTTCTCTCTCTCTCTCTGTCTCAAAAATAAATACATAAACATTTTTTTTTAAAACTGGTATTCCTGGCAGTACTAATTGTGTTTCATGAGTACCCTATTTGGATCAGACAAGAAGTAGAATGGATAAATGATACAATAAATAAAAATGACTCTAATCAATATGAATTGTTTTGTGGTGCCCATTCAAGAACAAATTATAACAAAAATTATTAGAGAAGTGCCCAAAGCTAAATGGCATGAATGCAGCAAGTAATATAAATCAGAAAGTTCTATCCAAAGTTTTGCAAGTACGGTGACTTGAATACTGAGTGATGTTGACAAGAGAGCCATATCCAACATACTGAGCCAGTCTGGATAAAACAACATTCTGTAAGAGGTCCTGCTTATCAGTTTTAATTTTTCCTTACCCCCAAATCAAAACAAGCTAGGCAGGAATAATTCGGTGTTCAAATCTACCCATAAAATTGTTTAAAGTGTGTTTCTAAAAATAACATGGGTATCATTTGAACAGGACTAAATACACATTTTGTGACCTATCATTCTAAAGCATACTCAAAATGAGTCTCTGATATGAAATTACATATTAAATTAGTTACTGAAAAGATATTAAATTAGTTACTGAATGTATTCATGAATCTCTACAAATATTTTCATGTCCAGTCCAATTTCCTAGTTCTGTTCTTTCTGAGTCTTACTCAGTTTGACTTGTTTTCCATTTACTTTTCCAACTTTTTCACATTGTGGGAACACCCACTTTTTGTTTCCTTTTAGGTTTGTTTGTTTCTTTCTTTTGCTTTTCATTCTGGAACAGATTTTTTTTTACCTGCACACTTGCTCTTAGTCTCCATTCAGATCCTTGGTCAAATTTCATTTTAAATGCATCGTCTTAAAGAATTGCATGGCACTTGATATTTAACCAATATGTTTTGCAAATCATGTGACTACTTATTAGTGTGTGGGCTGCTCTTCTTTCATGTGAATATTCTGGTAAATGAATCATATGCATTTGTTGTCATATTAAAATCTGATCACCTGATTCTTGATGTCTGAGGTCTTCTGTCTTAACCTTCTGTCCAGGTGACATATGTGTTCATTCATTCTATTTTATTCCTTAAATCAGCAAATACTATGACACATCCATTCCGTGCTATGTCATCTGTGAAATGCTAAAAATCTGAAAAGATTTATACACAAACAAAACTTTGTAGGAAAGCCAGAGAACGCTGCCGAACCTCTTATTGTGAGTTTAATGTGTGATATGATCTCCCTTGAAGTATTTTTCTTGAAGTTTAGATGTTCCTATATTTAAAGTTATGTTGCCGCATCCTTTGTTAGAGAATGACATGTACTTCCGAGTGCCACCACATTTCAGACCACATTTCCTTGACTGTCAGGCCTTTTTCCCCTCGGGCAATGACATCTTATCGCAATTGCCACCTTTCAGAATTTTCAATTATCACTTTACTGATTGACACTTTTGAACATTTGTCAACATGTTCACTTCCTTTCAGATGACATAAGGACATTCTGAAGCAAGCATTCAGCCAATTCAATAATTGTGGACCGTCAGAAATCATCATTATTGACAGCCAACAATGGGGCACACTGGCGAGTAAATGAAAAGCCATGTGTCAGTGCCTTGTATTTAGCAAATGCACGGCTTAGACCAGGAGGTGAAATATCCATGAGGGTTTCAGCAAAGGAGCTGACAAGTGAAAACAAAGCAACAGTGTAAAATGTATGACAAACCGTAGGCACAGATCAGCACCGTATTTGTGCGTCCGTGTGCGTATGCAGAATGAATATGGATCCTTGTAGTCGTGTGATATCTGGACCCGTGCTCCCCATACTGGTGGTGACACTGAGATCCAAAAGAGAGTATAAGACCTTACTAAGGCCACAAGGCTGATGAAGATCAGAATCGGAACTCAAGTGTCATCGTTTCCAGTGTCTCACCTATGTCTCTTATGCACTAAGATTTGCTGATCAGCATGTATGTGAAAACACTTCTACTATAGCACTTATGTTACTCATGCGTGTGTGCCGTTGTCCACAACACCCGCTTGGTATACTTCATCTTTGCACCTTTACTTTCCAAATTTTGAGGGTGAACTTGGTATCCCATGACATTTACAAATGCAATACTTATAATAAAGGTGTTTAAGGCCTAAATAGGAAGGATTATAAACTCCAATCTTAGACATCAAAATAACTTTGTTTTTTGATGAGTTGCCAAATAAAGTCCTATTGGATTTGAGATTAGCTAATGACTATGACTAATCAGTAGATAGATAGATGAAACATAGGTAGATGGATGGATAGGTACACTGACAGATATATAGATCATTTTTACTTGCATTTGTAAATGTTATATAATGTTCCAGCAAGAAGCATCATGAGTGAAATATTTAGAAATAAAAGGTATCCTTTTTGCAATAATGAGCTCTCCTGCATTTTCCTGAGTAAAATTCGATATTTTTTTTTAAATCTCTAATGATAAACATTTGAGAAGGCATTTCTTTGCCATAATCGTTTTTAGGTCTGATTTAATCATCCTTGGGCTCCTTTTTATCGAAGTTAAGATTCCACACTTTGTCAGTTCTTTCCCAGGATTGAAGCTCAAATATATTTGAATGCTACTGAACATAAATGCAGACATCCGGATCTTATGATAAATCAAGAATTCCCAGGACAGAACGGGAGAAGTCTGTTTAGGATATATTAAAATGTTTGAGCTACTGAATTTCCAGTTTGCCCAAACACAACGCAAAAATCTACATGAAAGAAAAAAATTAATTACCTTAGTAGAACCAGTAAAGTGGAACTACGTTTTGTTATGATGAGAAGCTGCTTTTAAATTGAATTAGTTTTGAATCAACCCTATGACACATCACTATTCAACTGTGATATTGAATTTAGGAAGTTTAATGATGTGAAAATGCTTTTACAGGAATATCTCGGTGACAACAGAACACTGGAAATGTTCATATTTAGAAAATATTAATTACACATATTAAATCATTGAAGGAATGTTTCTCATAAACCATCATCTAAAAGAGAAAATTATTTTTAATTATTTTAAAATTATTTTAATTAATATATGATTAATAGAGTTAAGCAAAGCAGGACTCAGAATATCATGGCAAAAAGAAGATTAAAGAACACTTGAAATTCTCTAGCAAAACTTTTTCATGATCTGAAAAGAGAAGACATGTTTTCAGAAAGGATAGTAAATAACTTCAACTTGGCTGCTTTTCAATATATTCTGGAAGGAAATGAACATTTCTTGGAGCACATTACCCAAACACCTTTCCCCCTAAATTTAAACAACAAAAAACACTTGCATTTATATGATTTTTTGTTAGTAGACTGCATATTTTATATTTTGTTTTTAAAATTTATTTTTTAAATTCAAGTTAGTTATCATGCAGTATAGTGTTGGTTTCAGGAGTAGAGCCCAGTGATTCTTCACTTACATACAACACCCAGTGCTCATCCCAACAAGTGCCCTCCTTAATGCCCCTTGCCCATTTAGCCCATCCCCCACCCAACACCCCTCCAGCAATCCTCAGTGTGTTCTCTGTATTTAAGAGTCTCTTATCATTTGCCTCCTTCTCTGTTTTATCTTATTTTTCCTTCCTTTCCCCATGTTCATCTGTTTGTTCCTTAAACTCCACATAGGGGTGAAATAATATTATATTTGCCTCTCTCTCACTGACTTATTTCACTTATTAGCACAATACACTCTAGGTCCATCCATGTTGTTGCAAATGACAAGATTTCATTGTTTTTTATCCCCAAATAATATTCCATTGTATATATATGATTTATTTTTTGAATGCCTTTTTTAAATGTAATAACAAAAGACAGGAAAAACTGTGTCAAAAACATGCCATTACTAAATAAATACAGTAAGCTGTCAAGGAAACAATACAAGGAGAAAATTACTTGCATAACCAGATACTGGCCAAGTTTTAAACCTACACTTTGTGCAGAGGAAAAGAAAAACAGCAAGTACATTTTATTTTAAAATAAGAAAAAGAGCATGAAGGAAAATAAAATTTTATATCTTAGACCATTATAAAAATAATAATCTCTTGTAAGATTTTTTAAACTCTGTATTTTCATTGTGATTGAACTGAGTATCACTCATCTTAATGCAATAGAGCTAGTGAAGAAAATTATATCATCATGACATAACTCACTTATTTTGGACTACAAATAAATATAATGTGTAAAAAACCTTTTTAGTTTTATACCAGTTTGTTTATTGATATGTATAGTGGGAAAACATTTAACTATGTTTTTCATACTTAAAATAAAATTCTCTTATGATTAAAGCTTAACAAACCGTAAGGGCTCACTCCAATAGAGTTTTATCAGGTTATAACATTTTATTGTAAGGTTGAAATTAATACTTTGAGAAACTGAAAAAGAAATATTACTTAGAATGCAAATTGAATTGAATCTTAGCACATTTGCCTAATGAATAAATATCCATGGTAGAAGAACCATTTTGGAATGTATTAATTGCCAAGGCAGTGACCTGGCAATACTATCTCATTTATTATCACTCTCTTGACTATCACACTTATTTATAAAAGTAATAGTGAAAAAAATTATCATGTATGCATCATTCTGATAGATGTGAAGGGCACTGTACACTGGCTATAACTATGTAGTCTCCAAGGACTATTCTTCTGTCATTGGAGTAATGACAGAAGTCTTCTCTCCCGATTAAAGTCGAGAAACTTCCTTCTTGGATTAGCTCAGTAAACCTCTGCTATGCAAGCATACATTTTGTTAAAGGATCTGATCTAATAGGAGTCTGACGACAAGATGGCCTTACTTTGGGGGTTTTACACACTTCTTGCTATATCACACATAAATTAGCTTAAATAGTGAGCTCTACACTAGGTCCAAACAAAAACAAAAAGATTAAGATAAAAGAATCTTTGTGCTACCCTTGATCAAGATCCTATATTAAAACCGCCATTATGGAAGGTGGAAGTACTTAACACAGTAAGCAGCCATTAATAAAAGTTCAAGATACTCTGTTACTTAGTGGTTTCCTCGTCCTTATTCTCTGAGAGTCTGTCTTTCCATCCCCCATGGCAAAACTACCTTTTTCTATTTTAAATGAATAATTTTTCTATATTAATGTTGCAATATTTAAAATAATAAACATACTTTATTACTTGAATATTTCCTTTCTAAGTCAGTTTAGAGAAAATTCCATCTGAGAGTTGTCTCAAGGTTACTATCTGGCATTTACAGGGCTAAGTGCTTTACATGTTTTATCTCATTTACGATCTTCATTCTCCCTTTGAGATAGCTTTAGTTTCCCCCATTTTACAGGCAGGAAATCCAAGTTCAGAGGTAATCTGATCAAGTTCATTCAACTACTAAATGAGGAGCTATTACAATCCAGTTCCATTTGACTCAAATAATGTACTCTAAGTCACTATCCTATACTTTCTAAAACACTGACTCCATTAAGTAGTTCGTAGATCATATCACACACAGTGGCACATGACATGACAGTCCTTGACCTCAAGCCAATGAGAAACATCACTAATCAACAGTCGCACCGATTTCCAGAAACCTTCTTTGCAGAGATTAGTATTCTTTCATGTAAGCATGCAGCATGTAAGCAATCAATCTGCATTTTTTGATGTTGACTACCAAGCAAAAAAGCAAAATTATTGTTTTGTGTGTATTTATTTAGATTTCTATAGTAGCTCCCTCTTCTTTTTTTCGTGGAAATGACATACTTCACATTATATGATTGATCTTAGTTTAAAAGAAAAGCAAAATACCTTGCAATACAATTTTAAATCATCTAATGCGATTACTGTTAAAAAAAACTAAATAAAAGAAAAACCTCCAGAATTAGTCTTATATCAGTCTTTAACAGATTAATCTAATATTAAAATTATAGTAAAAGGAATGTGTAATATTATCTCTCTTCTCCCAGGGCTCCCAAACTCTTATCACTAGTTTGAAAATTATTTATGTAGAAATTTCTGAAATCTTCCTTTAGGAATACCTGACATATTTCGTTCATCCTGAAGATAGAAGATAGTAGACTCTCCTCTTCCTCTATATAGTAGAAGAATATTATTAAGTGATCATGAAATTGCTTCTTATGTTGGTTTAATTATATCCTTTTAAGTTTATTTTTTTATTTTGAGAGACATAGAGACGGAGAGCACAAGTGGATGAGGGGCAGAGAGAAAGGGAAGGAGAGAGAGAATTTCAAGCAGGCTCTGCACTTTCAGCACAGAGACTGATGTGGGTCTCAAACCCGTGAACCATGAGATCATGACCTGAGCCAAAACCAAGAGTCAGGCGCTTAAACGAGAGCCCCCCATGTGCCTTAATTATGTTCTTTAAATACATATATTTAGATGGAAATAAATATCTTAATACATTAGTGAATGTCACCCTCAAACAGAGGGTGTGGAGGAACATGACTTTTATTTAAGTTGTATGTAGAGACTATGAAACTTTGATTAGATCTTTACATGATCTCTTGTGAGCCAGCGAAAGCTGCCTCCAATAATCTAGTACTCCAGCCTAACCATCTGCCTGAACCCTTCTAGAAAACTGCAAGTGAAAACTATCTTGCAGAGCTCAGTCAATCCGCGGACATAGAAGAGAAAATGACATATTTTTTGTTGTTTTCTGTCATGAAACTCTAGGTTTCATTATGTAGCAATAAAAAACTGGAACAAACTTCAGAAAACTATTTATCAGTTGTGATATATAGAATGCATGTGAACACCCATTATAAAATAGTTTGGAAATAAACATCGGGTGTTTATGTTGTTTATGTCTATTAAATAATTATTGGTAACTTTCAAGGCATGATGATGGTAACTTGGGGAGTAACTGAAGGAGATTTATTACATTTTCTTTCCACTTAGTTACCCCATGTATTAAATATGAGTATCAATATGGGGAATTAAATTGAAAACAATGTATATAAGTAGCACAATAACTGGGTCATATTAGTTTCTTGATGAGTTTTAGTCCCCTCATTCTGTAATATCTTAACCAAATATTTATATAAAATAATAGCCAATAACCTCGAGAATTAGAAAAAATGAAACATAATTAGGAAGAGCAATCTGACAACAGAAGACAATTCTGATGATAGTTTAAGAGGCGACAGCCTAGCCTTTGTTGAGTACCCCATAAAAACTGTCCTGAAGGTGGACAATTAAATTTTCATACTTCACCTTATTTGAAGCTAACAACCAACCACGAGGAAAGCATGGCTGGAGCCAAAGGAACATGTAGAACATGCTGATTGTGAATAAGTTGCAACTGACAATTGCACGACTAAGGTTAACAAGTGACAGCCATGTTGTGATGGGGAAGAGAGAAGTGTTAATGAATTTGAACATTAAGTAGGAATATCAAATGGTAAGGTGATGTCTGTTCTCTGGGTCCAAGGAAATTCCTGAAGGCCCATGTTGATAAGAGATCAATGACTTCTAGATTATTGTAAGACTGCTTTTGAAAGAGACTGGGAAAGAAGCAATATAAATGTACTCTTTTTGAAAAGCATTTTTTTCTTATTTGAATAGACTTTATTTAAATATATTTAATTTAAATGTATAAATATATTTAATTTTAATATATTTAAATGTAAATGGCAGACATTTGTAATATTTTCCTGTTAATCTTTAAATGCATTATTACTGTCTAATTCCAAAAAAACAGTTGAGGTGGCTTACAAAGCAAAACATACACAGTAAGATGAACATTTTGAAACTGAAAACCAGGTCCAAGTGAAAAAAATTGGAAAGCAACATAAAATGGCCAATTTCACATGGCTGTCATATACAGTAACATTTGATCCAAGTTCAATGAAGGATATTTAGGGGCTCATATGGAGTAGATGGTGGTAGATTTGTTCTCCTTCCTCAGCAACTAGAAAACAGAATAAAAGTTGAAAAATGTCAGAGTACTGGGCTGGTTCAGTCCATTAAGCAGCTTACTCTTGATCTTGTCTCAGGTCATGATCTCATGATTCATGAGATTGATCTCCAGATTGGTCTCTGTACTGACAGCATGGAGCCTGCTTAAGATTCTCTCTCTCTCTCTGTCTCTCTCTCTCTCTCTGTCTCTCTCTCTCTCTTTCTGCCCTCTACTGCATGAATACACATGCTCTGTCTTTCAAAATAAATAAATAAACATTTTTTGAAAGACGAAAAAAGAAAACTTTAAGGACACCAGGGGAGTTTCTGAGGCCAAGAGAACTGGAGAAACCAAGGCTGTTGAGAAGGAAGAACCTCTTAGAAGAACCTCCCGCTAATGGTTGTATTTTGGAATAATTTTCCAATGCTGGTGATTCCCGAGAGTGGACTCTCCTTGTTATGTGCCCTTGAAGGACACCTGCAGAGAGGAAAATTGAACTGGCAAATGTTTTGGCAGAGATATGAGAGCCGTAAACACATAGCCAATTTCTCCCTAAGTACATTTGCTAAATTCTAGGATTTTGTAGGTCTGAGGCTAAACACCTAAATTGAAAACCCACCAAGGGCAAATCAGAACATTTGTTAGTTTTCTGAGATGAGGATAAGATGTTTTTAGGAAATCTTTGAAAGAATTTTGGGAATTTCTTCAGGAAATAGATCTTCTTTAGGAAGAAAGTCCCCAGAGAACCCAAAGTGACCTTGGGACCAGAAGGCAGAGGGACGTCATAGAGAGAATGGACTTTCCCAGGACAACAACACACCTGTGATATAGCAAATCCTTGATTCCATTAAGATGATAAGAAATGACTTCATTTACTAAGAGCAGGGAGCTTACTTTCTTCTGTAAAGATTCCAGACCGTAAATATTTGTGACTTAGCGAGCATATTTTCTCTTCCAGCATCTTCTCAGCTACACCATTCTATTATGAACACAGACACAAGATGTAAATATATAAGCATGAATGTGTTCGAATAAAACTTTATTTACAAAATCAGGAAATTTGCCAGATTTGACCCATGCACTATATTGTTTACTAACCATTGGCCTAGACAATGATAATATTATCTATTTTTACATGCAATGTCATTATTAGGCATTCAGTCAAAACTCACTAGTAATACCAAGTAATATGACTAGAATGCAAAAATTTCACAAGTTATTTGGAATCCATGAAGGAAAATGTAAGGAGACTCTGAAACTGTATAAAAGAACACCTGAAAAAAAGAACAATTTAGGGCATATGACAGAAGATTAGACGTGGAAAGGACAAAAAAACGTTAATAGAAAGTACGCACATGGAAGGAAAAAGGTTAAAAATAATGAGAAAAAAGGCATAATTTTTCCACATGGACAAGCATTAAGATTGACTGCTAACTTCTCAACAGAAATCACAAAAATTAGCAGACAATGAATTGAGTTCTTTATAGTGCTGATAGAAATAACCAAGAATCTGGAAGCCAGGAAAAATACCCCTTAAAAAGGAAGGATTATTTTGAAGCCACTTTGGTAATATTCTTACTGATCTTGGTGTTGGTAACCTGAAAATTTATCTAACTGTACGCGGACAGCATGTACTTTTAAGTATGCATGTGTACAGAATAAGAGATAATGGTAACATTAAGATGAAGTCAACCAAAAACAACAAGTAAAGGATATTCTGTTAAGGGTTAAGTTAATATAATTGAAGTGGCTCAATTTCTGACAGTCAGGTGGATTCACAGACAGAATTCCGAGGATGTGGAGGGGTAAATAGATGCTCTATCTCATAGATTATATTATTTCTCTCTACCAGATTCACAGAAGATGCCAATTCAGGATTATCTCTCTATCGGGGCTCTAGGATACTGACGACTTATTTTGCTTAGAGTGGAATCTACTTGGTCTAGGATTCAGACAAGGACTCAGTAGGGGAACATTTCTTATGGGAAACTGAGACTTATCCGTGATCTCATGCTGGGAATGTTCCAGAATTAAATTCAGTTGTTCGCTGTCTGCTCAATACAAACCAGAAAAAGCAAAACTGTGGCTTAAAGGTAAATAGTATGAGGAAGAGTAAAACAGTTTTTTAATGCAAGCTGCTTTTTTTAGTTTATTTTTTAGCACATGAAATACATTTTTTAAATATTTTATTTATTTACTTATTTGCACAAGCCCAGCTCCTGCTGGGCATTATGGATTCATGTTCATTCTTCCTTCGGTAAAGGGACGTGGGCTTCCTTCCAAGGGTGCTGGAGGACTTAGGATTGAAGGAGGAGGGATGTGTTTGGTAAAATGGGGAGGAGTGACGCATACATGTGACTGCCGGGGAACTAGAAAGATTCTCTTGCTAAAGCAATTTAAAGGGGAAATTAGAAAATATATGAGCATTTTCTTCTGTTACACTCAGTGACTATTAAATTTATGTAAACAAGAAAATCAGGCAGCTTAGTTCTTTGCGGCCCTAGGGGAAAACCATAGCGCGCAAATTTCTCTTATGGAAGTTTTCATTTCTTTTAAACTTTACATTTCCTCCAAAATAATGTAAACTAAATGAGCACAAGACTTTCCTTTTTTTCTGTCTTGTTTGCATTGCTTCTATGATCAATATGGAGTACAATAAATATTTGTTGAGAAGCAAAGAAGGGACAGAGGGAGCCACGGATGGTGGTGGGGGGAGGGAAGAGGAGGAGCAGGCTAGTGCAAAGAAGGAAGGATATAGGCAAAAACGTTACTAAGAAAAGTAACCATTTCACTGATATGTTTCTATGTCTTTGCATTTTTAATGAAGCAATGGATAACCAAACATTTAATATTTATGCCAAATCCATTGAATAAAAAATAATAAAGACAACAACAAAGAGAATATAAGAATGACCTGATTAAATATAATTTAGGGCATGAGATAAGAAATCAGTTTTATATCCTACCCAGAGTGGTTTGCTCATTTTGCAAATATGGTATCTACATCTACTACATAACTGTAAAACCAAAACATGCTAAGGGCTCCAGATAGAGATGAAATATGGTTTCTGCCTTGTGGATTATAAACTGATATTGATTGCTAGATAAGATAAACACAAGACAATGGAGATACTTCCAGGGGAAAAGGGGGGGGGAGCGGTGAGTGTCAACTTGATAAATAAAGCAAACCAAAGGCTATTTTTACAAGAAAATAATGGCCTCGCAGACTTGCCTACCTCTCCCTATCCGCACAACTCTTCCCATTAATCTAACTCGTTGTTAGGACTACAACCTCGTGGTCTCAGCTAGATAACTTCTACAAACTCTTATACATGAGACCCCTCCTCGGTGCTATACTTTAGGTGGCCAGAGCGTGAGTGGTCTCTAAAATCTGCATATTGTTACTCTACTCCTTGGGTCTTCTGATCATATTGCGGTCCCTATTTGTGCCACAATTTCCAATGCCCTAATCCTTTTTCAGCAAACATTTGCTTTGTCTTAGATTAGAATGTTTGGCAAAAATAATCTTGTTTTACTTTTCTATTTTTATATGAGCCTGTTCCATCCTGATAAGCTCACTTGCCCCTGAAACTCAAGAAAATGAAATTCCAGTGGTGTTTTCTGGTTTTGTCAACAATCATGAGCGTTTTTGGTATTTCTCTTGTTTAACTTTATCTCTACTGTTGCCCAACAATATGTTTCCCTGAATCGGTCGTTCCAGAGTAAGTATCTGCTTCTGATATTGGCCCTCAAAACATTTTTTAAAAAGTATTATTATGTTGCCTCGTTCCAGCTGATGGCAAACTCGGACGTTAATTTTTGGAAATAAAGACATAATTTCCATAAATGATTCTGAAACAAATGTTATGGTGTGTGTGTGGTTTGCTTTTACCTGATCCAGGGTTTCTGTTAAAATGTTGCCTGAGTTTTTGTCATTAATTTTTATGTAAGGTATTTTCTTTGAAGCCAAAGAAATGCTATTTTAATGGGAAACAGAGTTAATATGTATTTTGGAAATTGAGCTTTATTTTATTATTTCACTATTCTAGTTGCTTTCCAATCTAAATATCTGTGTGTGTGTGTGTGTGTGTGTGTATAATGCCATATTAATAGTAAAGGAATTATAATTTCCTTGTTCTAGATTTCTAGAACATCAGGATAAGATAATGTTATGTATCGTAAGCAACTTCAATGCAGATTTTGTAAATTTTTGGTGGAACATTTTCCATTGTTTTTAAAATAGAATTTCACCATGGCTAGCCAAAACAATGCAGAATTTTCAACAGTTCTTTAGGAAACTCTGTTATTTAAATTGCTTTCATTTGGTGTATTAACTGCAGGGTATGTGTCTAATTTTTTATTTCAGTCAATTTAAACATCAAAGAAAAAAGTTGGATATTAAAATATCCCATTAAATATCTCCTAAGCTGGTAAAAGGACTCTGTGCTGTAACGCTGGAAAAGACTGCACAGCAAAACATCTTTTTGAATGGTTGAATAAATGCCAACGTGTAAGTAGGTTTTGCTTAGATATAAAATAACAAAAGGGAATAATGTTTTTACTTTGATGTGATCACTCCCGAGCTTTGGTTTTTCTGTCGCGATCTCTAAGAAACAAAGAGAATCATAAACCAAGAAATTTCACTGTGTGGTTGAAAAAAAATTGCACTAAGAAGACAGGAAAAGATACAGAATCAACAGGAATCCTGTTTTGAATCCCATGGACATTCACTGCTGCAGAAGGTCTGTTTTGCTCCTTGGAAAGGCACTAAACATATCTGGAGTCTGTAACTGCAGACTGTTTGAACTCAATGGAGCAGTGAGACAATTAGACACAGTTTTCCATCCGGCTTAAATGAGTAATCACATCATTTCTGTTATACTGTTTCTTTACATCTACCTTGCTTCCAAATCATTTCATACCTTGGTTCCAAAAGAAAAAAAAAAATCCCCAAGCTAGAGCAGTAATTGTATGCTTGTGTCTATTTGGAGGTGAATTTCAGTGGTGGGTGCCATTATTTCTTTAACAGAAACGCAAGCAAACAATGTTAATAAGTCTGTTTCCTTCTGAAACTTGTGTCTTTGCTTGCAAATGAAAAGGAGGTTCTCTTTGGAGAGTTAAAGGTAGTTCTATATTTATTTGCCTGCTAGGTAGAAGAGTTATGAAATCAAGGAACAGTCATTGAAATTGGGAAAATGCCCCAGCGGCCTCCCAAAATTTCTCTATCAGCTTGTGTTTTCTTGCCTAAAACAATTGGGGAATCTAATTTCTGAATTCACACAGTAACTTCCAATCACTATTCTTATGTCACTTGCATAAATAAAATCTCACATAAACTGTCATAGGTTCATACAGTGATGAATGGATCATATAGGTATCAACATAAGTTTATTTAATACATCTTTCATTTAAAAATCGATTTGAATATTTTGTTGCTTTTTTAATTCATTGTTAACCTTAACCCATGAAATATGTTTAGGTTAATTTACCAGTGTATTAGTTTCCCCAACATATAAAGAGTCAGTATTAGGCGTCTGGAAATACAAGCCATGACACCTGATTCTATCTCTAGAATTTAATATGTCTTACCATGACTTTAGAGAACAAGAGAGGTCTACCAGGTAGAGTTCATACCATCTAAATTACCACTGGTAAAAATAGAAGGCTTTTGAGACTTATTAGGTACATGTACTAGAGCTGATCAAATCCAAAGAAATACAAAATCTTGCTAAAGGATAAACTACGTTATATTTCAAAAAACATATCTTGTTTAATTAAGCATCTTGTGAGTCTCTGAAGTGTGGAAAATTCAATGTTGGTATATTCCACACAGAGACTGAGAAAATAAATAACATGATTAATCATTTTAATATAAAATATGGTTTTTGGTAATTGGATAATAATATTCATGAAGTGAGCATGATATATCAGAAGGGGAAGTGACTTTGCACATGATCTCTGTATATGAAAGACATATCAGTGTTAAAGCTTAGGACCTTTTAATGGTAGTCAAAATGCGGATGAATTCATGGTAGAGAAAATTTTCCCAGATTTCACAGATAAAAGTCAAAAACTTTGATTACCCATTGGATAGTGGGCTGAGGGACTCACAAGGTAGATATACTTCCTGTTTCATTTCTCCTGTTGAGTCTATCTTTGCGTACAGCAAAAATAGTGCAAGTCAGTCTTGCCTTGTTCTTATACTGGTTGTATACATGGAAAGGCCACCATGAACTCAGCCAATTAAATGGTCAAAGAGACACAGGAAGATCAGAGAGGAAGGTGGAACGGGAGAGCCCTCTATACCCTTTTCAATCAAAAATGATTTAAAATAGATACAAAACGTTATTTTGCAATCCTCAGAAATTTCCAGTTTTTATTTGGCATTTGACACTTAAAGATCTGTTGCATTTTAGTTTATGGTTATCGATTTTCTTTTTCAATAGCAAGTATGTAATAACTATGTGTAACGATGGTGAGCTTTCCATATTCTTGGTGGAGAGTCTAATTTAGCTTGTTTTTATTCTTACAGGATTGGTGGCTGGTTTGGGTGACTTATGACTGATTTCCTTTGTGTGACTAGTTTCATGCATTCTAGAATCTTTTAGGATGGCCTATTTCTCATCGATGCTCTTAATTTTCATGGTAACTTGCAAAGCTTCGTGACTTTTCTTTCCTTAATTAATTAATTAATCAATTCAATGGCATTTAATGGGTCAGCTGAGATTGTATATTAAAATGTCTCTTCAGCTCCAGGAAATATTTTACTATTACTTTTTTTGATAATTTTCTTCCCTTCATTTATTTGTTCCTTTGCCTAGATCGGATACTAACGCATCAAGGGTTTGATATCTCATATTTATTCTCTTTATCTTGTTCTCTCAACATTTTTCATATTTTTCCTCTAGGTTTTATGAAAATACATTTAATATACCTTTCAAACATTCTGGTTATTTTTTAAGGCTTAACAAATCTTTCTTGTTTTCTGATTTTTCCATTTTGATTGCACATATTGCTCCAACCTTCCTATTAAATGCAATATGGTCTAGACACACAAGGGAAACAAATTAGAGTTTTTTGTTCTTGTTAAAGGTTTCATCAAAGGGCACCTGGGTGGTTCAGTTGGTTGAGCGTCCAACTTCGGCTCAGGTCATGATCTCTCAGTTTGTGAGTTCGAGCCTCACATCAGGCTCACTGCTGCCAGACTGTCAGTGCAGAGCCCGCTTTGGATCCTTTGTCCCTCTTTCTGTGCTCTCCCAAAAATAAATAAATATATTTAAAAAAGATTTCATCTACCTTTTGAATAACCTCAACATATTTTTAAGATGAGCTTTTGTGCCTGTTTGCTTGTATTTTTTTTCACTTTTTTAAAAATTTCAGGATAGTTTTACATTTACAGAAAAATGGAAAATGTAATGCAAAGAGTTTCCATATACCTCACACCAAATTTTCACTATTATAAACATCTCATTGTAATGGTACATTTGCAACAATTAACAAACCAATACTGACATATTATTATTAAATAAAGTCTATGCACATTCAGTTTCTTTAATTTTTACTGATTGTTTTTCTGTTGTAGAATCCCACCCAGGATACTATATCACATTTCAGTCCCTTTTGTCTGATTTCCCTTGCTTTTCAGTCATTTCTTTTTGTTAGCTTATTTTTAATTTTTGTTTCAAGTTTTTATGTAAATTCTGGTTAGATAACATATAGTGTAATATTGGTTTCAGGAGTAGAATTCAGTGATTTATCACTTACCTGCAACACCCAGTGCTCATCCCTACAAGGGCCCTCCTAATGCCCATCACCCATTTAACCCAACTTCCACCCACCTCCCAGTCAGCAACCCTCAGTTTGTCCTCTATAGTTGAAAGTCTCTTATGCTTTGCCTCTCTCTTTTTCCCCCTCTTCTGCTATGTTCATCTGCTTCGTTTCTTAAATTTTACGTATGAGTGAAATCACATTGTATTTGTCTTTCTCTGACTGACTTATTTCACTTAGCCTAATACACTCTAGCTCCATCCATGTTATTGCCAATGGCAAGATTTCATTCTTTTTGATGGCAGAGTAATATTCCAGTGTGTGTGTGTGTGTGTGTGTGTGTGTGTGTGTGTATCCAGATAGATAGATACATAGATAGATATCACAACTTCTTTATTCATTCATCAGTTGATGGATATTTGGTCTCTTTCCATAGTTTGGCTATTATTGGTAATGCTGCTATGAATATCGGGATGCATGTGCCCCTTCGAATCAGTATTTTTGTATCCTTGGATAAATACCTAGTAGTGAAATAGCTGGACCATAGGATGGTTCTATTTTTAACTTTTTGAGAAACCTCCATACTGTTTGCAGAGTAGCTGCACCGGTTTGCATTCCCACCAGCAGGGTAAGAGGGTTTCTCCTTTCTCCGCAACCTTGCCAACATCTGTTGTTTCCAGTGTTAATTTTAGCCATTCTGAGAGATGTGAGGTGGTATCTTGCTCTGGTTTTGATTTGTATTTCCCTGATGATGAGTGATGTTGAGCATCTTTTTATGTGTCTTAGACACATGGATGTCTTCTTTGGAAAAATGTCTATTCATGTGTTCTGCCCATTTTGTAACTGGATTATTTGGTTTTTGGGTGCTCAGTTTGATAGATTCTTTATAGATTTTGGATGAAAACCCTTTATCACATATGCCATTTGCAAATATCTTCTCCAATTCCATAGATTGTCTTTTAGTTTTGTTGATTGTTTACTGTGCAGCTGCTTTTTAGATTGATGAAGTCTCAATAGTTCACTTTTGCTTCTGTTTCCCTTGCCTTGGAGATGTGTCTAGTAAGAAGTTGCTCTGGACAAGGTCAAAGAGGTTGCTACCTGTATGCTCCTCTAGGATTTTTATGGTTTCCTCTCTCACAGATCTTTCTTCCTTTTTGAATTTATTTTGTGAATACTGTAAGAAAGTGGCACTTTCAACGAGAGCCAAATCATGGAAAAAGCCTAAATGTCCATCAACTGATGAATGGATAAGGAAGATGTGGTTTATCTATACAATGGAATACTACATGGCAATGAGAAAGAATGAAATCTGGCCATTGGTAGCCAAGTGGGTGGACCTCGAGGTGTCATGCTAAGCGAAATAAGTCAGCAGAGAAGGACAGATACCATATGTTTTCACTCATCGGTCTAATAGGAGAAACCTAACAGAGGACCATGGGGAGGGGAAGGAGGAAAAAGAATTAGGGAGAAGGAGGGAGAAAAATCATGAGAGACTCTTGAATACTGAAAACAAACTGAGGGCCAAAGGGGGAGGGGGAAAGGGGAAGGGGGGCGATGGTCATAGTGGAGGACACTTGTGGGGAAGAGCACTGGGTGTTATATGGAAACCAACTTGACAATAAACTATAAAAGAAAAAAGGGGAAAACATACTAAGAAAAAAGTGGTTCAGTTTCATTCTTCTGCATGTTGCTGTCCAGTTTTCCCAGTACCATTTGTTGAAGAGACTGTCTTTTGTTTGATTGGATATTCATTTCTACTTTGTTGAAGAATGTTGACCATATAATTGTGGGTCCATTTCTGGGTTTTTCTATTCTGTTTCATTGACATATGTGTCTGTGTTGGTGCCAGTACCATACTGTCTTCATGACTACAGCTTTGTAATATTGCTTGATGTCTGGAATTGTGATGTCTCCAACTTTGCCTTTCTTCCTCATGATTGCTTTGGCTACGAGGGGTCTTTTGTGGTTCTATAGAAGTTTTAGGATTGCTTTTTCTGGCTGTTTTTCAGTAATTTCTATTAAACGTTAGCTATCTTGACATATCTTATGAACATCCATTACCCAGTCATATTTTAGAATGTAAATTTGACAGCGTATGACAAGTAATTCTCTTTTTGTTTTGTTTTGTTTTGTTTTGTTTTTTGTAGCTTAAAATCTAGGTTTATCTTCCCCCTCCCTCACATAAAAGATTGACTAATAGTTATTCTGATTATGGGAAGAATTTGTTGTCTGGAAGTCATCAGTGGAGTTTTACTAAATAGAGGTAGAACAATCACATTGTTCTAGATCCGGACTTTCAGGTGGATTTTTAATGTCAGAATGATTGGATTTTTCTTCCATATAAGACCATCCCTACCTTAACTCTCCAATGGCATTTCTTTCAATATATAACTTTTGAGAAGGCATTCCATTTTGTCTTTTAGCCTGGGGATAAGTGAAACACTATCTGACCTTAGTCTGTATGAAAGATGGATGTATGATCAAAAAATTGTTACTGTGGTTCCACAGACAGATGTTTAATTAACTACTCCCTCTCTGGGTACATCTGCTTTCAGTTGTCACAAGCAACTTTGAAAGCAGACGCTTCTTAACGATTCCTGTTCTACACATTCTGGAGGACGACACCTCATATTCATTCTGCTTCTCTCTTTGAGGAATTTGTTGAAATATTTTTTTTGTTCTCTGTTGGGCCCATTTCAGTCTCTCTGGAGACATTTGACTTTATGCCTTTCCTTAAAAGTTAATGGAACTTGGGAATGAGGAAGACAAAGTCATTTTCTTAATCTTCAAACTTTTAACATGAATGTTCTTGTAATTCCTTTTAATCTTTGATGATCTAACAAGAGACATGATATATGCTGCACACATTTCTTTGATTGAGTTTGATCCTTTTTATTCATCTTTATCTGAGTTCTGATTCTCTTCTCTGTGTGTGTCGTAATGTGTCCTGCCGCATTAGTAATTCTGTGAGATTTTCTTTTTGACCCCTACTATGTTTTAATCTAATTTATACTTGTGTTATTAGCAAACAGACTTCCATGACTTACCAATATTTACTGAAGTATTTATATAAATTTATGATTTTATATATAAGCAATACAGATTGTTTATCAAAATTACCTACTTTTCCTCATTCTATGCTGATATTTTATGCTTTGCCCGTATTTATATTATTGTTTCTGGTTCTGTTAGAGTGAAATAGCTTCTTAAATCTAAGAACTCATCATTTATAAAATAGAGAAGTAATGCCGTCTAATAAGATAGTGTTTTTAAGGATTGAAGTACATAGCAAAGTATTAGCACTTTATCAAAACTGCCTATATTATATTGTGATTGGTGGAGTAGTAATAGTAATAAGCTTATTTTTTTCATGTATTCTTCTCCATCCTTTAATTTTAAACTTTCTGAAGTATTTGGTACATTTGACTTTATCTCTGAAAATGTATTTCAAAGAATTTGTGGTGGGTGGGTGCAAAGATTTTACACAAAAATATTGATCATAGCATTATTTCTAATATGAACTATTAGAAGCAATATAATTACCAACAATATGGCATCAGTCAAAGACTTCCATATATAGAATCGATTCACTAATTTAAGTAAAACATTAGAATATTTACTTATAATACACCTTTTAAGGAAAAATTGTATTATAAATCTTGTAAGAAACAGTGCATTCCATTCTTGAAGTTATTGTGCATTAAACAATGTATTCCATTCTTAAAGTTATTGTGCACTGTCTCTGACCAGATAACAGACTCAGCTCAGTGTAACAAATTGCAACAAGTGTCATTACTTTATGTGTTGATTAACTGTGATTTTTACTTTCCGTGTAAGTGTTACTCAGTTTGTAGCAGGATTCGCACAGAGAGTCCTGACACTGAGGCTTTTCTTTCCAGGAAGCAACTTTAATTGTGCTGGCACAGCTCAGTTCGGTTAGTACCCAAAGAACTGAGCCCCGAAGGCCACATGGCGTAGTTTTTTATTTTTCTACCTCTTTGTCTCCCATATATGGTAACACAAACACACAGTCTGATTAAATAAATGGTCTCATGTTTCAAGTTCGTGAGGGATGTCACATACGCATATAGCTAGGTTGCCTTGAGGTTTTCCCCCCCTTTCCTTAGTGAGGGGACCCTACCACAAGTTTAAGGGTATATGTATTGTAGACGTTATCAATCATATATAAACACTGTGAAAATAGAAACTTAGGTTAAATAACTGGACCAGAGTTTAAGAAGTGAGGGTAATATGGGAATATTAACAGATATATGTGTCTAATCAGAAAGGTATCCTATGAGAAGAAGTATTTGAGATGTGACTGGTGAGAAAGAGAATAGCTGGACAGTTACCACATAGTATCTTAGAAAAAAAAAAGGAGGAGATGTACATTAGATATAACGTATGAAAAGCTGTGTGATTGTCATTGGTGATCTAAGATACAACCAGGAACAAGTGAAGGGGGTTGGGTGGACAGGAAGAAAGGATTAGTGACAGGCTGAAGGAGAGAAGGAAAGGAGAAAATTATGGTTATGATGGCATAGAGATGTTCTAGACATGGGTGCAAAAACAATCCCTGAGCAGGTAGCTCAAAAGGTACAAGAAAATGAAGGATTCCCCTCATATTGTGAGCCTTTATATATCATGATTAATGTTTTTGTGGAAAAGAAAAAAGCTTTTGCAAGTGGATATACCCTAGACATGTATTTTTTTTTTTTTACTTTTTTTAAAAGTGTATTTATTTAGGGGTTCCTGGGTGGCTGTCGGCTGAGCGGCCGACTTCAGCTCAGGTCATGATCTCACAGTTCGTGAGTTCAAGCCCCGCGTCGGGCTCTGTGCTGACAGCTCAGAGCCTGGAGCCTGCTTCTGATTCTGTGTCTCCCTCTCTGTCTGACCCTCCCCTGCTCACGCTCTGTGTCTCTCTGTCTCAAAAATAAATAAATGTTAAAAAAATTTTTTAATAAAAGTGTATTTATTTATTTTGAGAGTGAAAGAGCGTGAGCATGCACAGCTTGCAAGCGATCGTTGAGGCAGGGTAGAGAGAGAAGGAGAGAGAGAATTCCAGCAGCTTCGTGCTGTCAAAACGGAGCCCAATTGGGTTCCATCCCAGGAACCCTGAGATCATGACCTGAGCTAAAATCAAAAGGTAGTCATGGTCCTCAACCTACTGAGCCACCCAGGCGTTCCCATGTGTTGTTTTTTTTTTCCTTGCTGGAATGTTTACAGACTGAATAATATAGCTCAAGATATGTGTACTAAGCATTCCTGCATAATTGTTTGAAGTCTGTGAAGGTAGTAAGCTGCAGAAATGATTTGTTACTGGTGGAAAGATCGGACTAAATGCCGATTCTGTGTTCTCCCTTAGCTCCTTATCAGCCTTCATCAGGTAGGATTTTATGACCTGGTCATTTGTTGGTTCCCATTCTACAAACAAGACTGTGAATTCATTAGTTATGTTCCTAAACTGTAGCATAGAGCTCAGTATAAATTTTAATGAGTAGACATATGGATGAAATACTCATAAACAAAATCCTAAAGAATAGGAAGATTGATGAGTGATATCTGTAAGAATTTATGAGTAAAATATAATCCCATCACTTCATTAACATTAGGAGAAGGAAAATACCATTGAAAAAAGAATGGTCTCTGAATGGACACCAAAATTTAGTTGAGTGAAAGATGTAGAAAAAAACCTCATTTTGAAATCATTTATTTAAATAATCTTTCAAATGCATTTTTATTTGATGATAGTGGAAAAGGAAGTTCCTGTTTATATTGATAGCTAATAATGATGTGTTTTGAGATAATGTATCATAAATACTTACTATGTTTTCATTTGAAAATTTACCCATCAATCTGAAAGTTAAATTATATGTATTAGTGCCTATCTTGCCTTAAAATGAATACACTCAAAAACTAAATATCCTTATGCAGACTATGCTAAGACTATTCAGTACTATTTTAATGATTTTTAAATGTAGATAATACACATCACTTACATTAATCAGATTTATGTGATTTTTTTCAAGAAATCCGCTCATTTCACAGACCTAGAACAAAATTATGGGACTTTTAGTAGCCCTGATTGATTTGAGAAATAGCAGAAATAAATAAACTGAAGTGTAAAAGTGGAAAAATATTAAAACAGACCCCAGATAGATGCAAAATATGTTTTTCCTAGAATACAAATTAAAAATTAGCAAGACTTTCTATAAAATGATTTTTTGACATATTTGTTAATTCATAACTAAATGTAAACATGAATGGAAAATGTTTTAAGAAGCTATTTCAAATTCTACTGTGTTTCAGTTATATAAATTACTAAGTAATTTGCCTCCTTTCACTAAAGCATGATGACACCATAGGCTTTGGATAATATTGATTTGTTCCAAACCATACCTAAGGACATAATTTATGAGTATAGAAATGAGATTATCTCATTAAAACCTTAGAAAATAAATGAGTTCTCACTTTTAAAAAATTAATAAGAAAATCAAAGAAATAGAATTTTCTCTAAGTAGTCTGTTAATGAGTCTTGGCATTGAAAAATGTTAGGCTTCTCACAATTGATCTATCTTCCATATAATTTCCAATAGATTTATAAAATGTCTAAAACTCACATCATGTAATTAAGCAGCTTACGCACTCTTCTCACACCCATGATAACCCCTCATCACTTCAAGAGAAAACTTAAACACTCCAACGGAACACTTCCCAATCTGCTGCTTTTCTAAGTTCCCAGACTCATCTCTTGACACTGTGCCCATTGACTCTGACTTACTGGCCATAGCCAGTCTCGGAACATATGCTCCTCTCACACGTCTATTTCTGACTCTGCCATTCTGTTTGCTGGGAACGTAACTTACAGACAACGTAAGTAACATATGTTCTTGAAGCGCTCTCTTTTTCACTCAACTACATAGTGATCTTGTCTCTTCCCTAGCACTAACTATGGAAGGCTCCTCTTGCTCAGCCAACACAGTCATATGTATCAAAGTACATATGTAATATATATGTATATATCTCTATATGTTTGTATTTCACCATGTTTGCATCTCTCAAAACCTAGAAATGCCTTTTGCATTGCAATATGTCCTCAGCAAATGATTGTAAGAGAATCGAATCATAAAGAAGAAAATGCTGGACTTATTCAGGAAACCGAAGGTCTAATGCTGGATTATTTTTCCTAATAATTGCGTTTCATTTTGACATAACTAAGGCAGTGATGAGGATAAGATAAATCTGAGCCTAAAAGCACTTTTTGAAATTGGAATCAGCTCCATCATTTTGAATGTGCTACGTTGGCTATGTTATTGAATCTTGCTTGTAGCTAATCTCCTGCTTGACAAACAGGGAGAGGTAGGGATATTCCACAGTTAATTGTGGAGATCAGCGGTGAACTGACCTGCACAAGTACTTAGAAAATATTTGAAACACAATGCTAGTTCTCATGTTTCATTCTTACATTAAAACAGACAAACAAAAACATAGGTACCTGGGTGGCTCAATCGGTTGGGTGTCCCACTTTGGCTCAGGTCATGATCTTCACTGAAAATGTGGAGCCTGCTTGGGATTCTCTCTCTGTTCCTCTCTCTGCAATAAACTTTAAAACAAAAAACCTTTAAAAATGTTGCTTAACTTCTTTATGGCCCAGTCCATTCATTTTAAAGGAAGATTTTGTAATGATTTATAAATTTTTATTTGTCAGCAACAATCTATTCCAATAATGATTTCACAGCGTTCAGTAACGTTCCGTAGCATCAGTCTGTCTATGTGAAACTCCTCTCCTAGATCTGGAGCAGTGCTATGTAATATACAGACACATAAATTAATATTTCATGTGTGCCATAGCTTTGCAACTGTTGATTTGCTTACAGCATGTAACTTTTCGTTTCCTTCACTTTTTTTCTTTTTAGGTAAATTTGGAGTAAAAGTTTCTTCCCTGCCTAACTTACAAAGTTACTGTGGGATCAAATGAGAATACATATGTGAACATTCTTAAAATAGAGTAAGTTGTTAAATAAGCATGAAGTGCTTTTATATCTTACACTTATGAATTGCCCTTTGTTTTCATTATCCAAATACTTACAAAAGCCCTGATAAGTGCCTATGTACGTATATAGCAAATTACTTCGTAATTGAGGAATCTGACATTTATAGCACAAGTGGCTTTCCAAAGGTCTCCTAGTCAATAGGAGCAGAATCCTGATTCACACCCAAATTTTCTCACTCCTGATTCAGTTCTCTTTCTCCTACAGTAAAATATTTTCAAAAATTATTCTTTGCATGAATACTACTATAAGGATGTATAAAATAAAGTAACATAGTTCTGTACAGTGTTCTGGTTGATGAATAACTTAGCTACAACTAAAATGCCAAGAGGACTTTATCAATTCTGAAATCAGCAGATAAATTGTTAGTAATAAAATGGTGTAGAGATAAATTTACACACCCAACTTCTTATATATATATATATATATATATATATATATATATATATATAACAACTTTATCATTGCTAGTTAAATTTATTTTATACAGATGCCTACTGAGCCAACATAGCTTAACAGCCACATGAAAAAAAAAAATCCCTACAAAGATTGTCTTCCATCAGACTGTATAGGCAGGTACACATTCAGGAGTCACATTATGGGCATATCACATATCATCAAAATCATCATACATAATTTATTGTCAAACCAGCAAAAGTTTAGGAGTGAGCGAGGGCTCCTTGTATGATTACTTCAAGATATAGAGTCACATTTAACAGTGTTTCCTTTATTTTTCCTTATTACAACTTTTAATCAAAGAATGTAAGAATAAGGTAGGAGACATGTTGAAATATTGAGATGAACTGAAAACCTGAAATATTAGAATCTGAATGTAGGTCTCGGACCGAATGATGCTATTAAAGAATCTTTGACACACATGGTTAGAATAAAGGAAAAATACGTTTAAGTGCTTTTCACTCATGAATTCAGCCATTCCCATTTTCACTTAATTAAAAATGGTATTTTAACATCAAGAAGCTTCTTTCAAAGGGCACAAAATTTCACTTAGAAGATGAATAAGTCCTGGGTATCTAATGCACAGCATTGTGAATATAGTTAACAATACCATATTATCTATTTGAAAGTTGCTAAGAAGGTAGATCTTAAATGTGTTCACCTCAAAAAAGAAAAAGACTTATGGAGGTATTAGCTAATCATATCATAATATATGAGTTTCTCAAATCAACGCATTGTAGGCCTTAATCGTCTTATACAATGCTACATGTCAATTATATCTCGATAAAAGTGAAAGGAACAAAAAGAAGCCTGCGTTATCTTCTTCATCAGTCACTGTTCCTTTAATTTACATTTCTTTATGGCAAAATGCTCCCATGAACCATTGGGCATTATTATCTTTTAATCTTTCTTTTCCTATTATTTCTTAAACGCATCCCAGTTGGTCTTTTTTTTTTCCTCATTACCCCATTGAAACTGCTCTTGTCAAAGTCAGCACTGACTTGCCAAATCCAAGACTCAATTCTGAATTTTCATCTCACATGACATGGCAGCATCTGGTGAAGTTGCCTCTGTCTTTTCAAAATTGTATTCTTGGGGCGCCTGGGTGGCTCAGTTGGTTGAGTGTTGGACTTCGGTTCAGATCCTAATCTCTCAGTCTGTGAGTTTGAGCCCCGCGTCAGGCTCTGTGCTGACAGCTCAGAGCCTGGAGCCTGCTTCTGATTCTGTGTCTCCCTCTCTCTGACCTTCCCCCACTCATGCTCTGTCTCTCTGTCTCTCTCTCAAAAATAAATAAACATTTAAAAAGTAATTTAAAAAATTAAAGAAAAAAATGAAAGTGTATTCTTTTGGTTTCTAGGTCACTATATTCTCTTGGTTTTCCTCCTATAACACTGCCCATCATCCCCAAATTGATTGTCTGAATCTCATTTCCAGTTCCCAATATTGACCTTAGAGTACACTGATGTTCTCAGCTTTCAAGGCTCCTAGCCTTCCAATTTATTTAGTAAAATCTTCACTGAGACATCATTATCACCCAGCATCCACAGTGTACACCAGGGTTCACTCTTGGTGTCATATGTTCCGTGGGTTTGGAGAAATGTGCAAGGACATGATCCATCATTATCATACAGAGAATTTCCACAGCCCTAAAAATCCCCTCCAATCTGACTATTTATCTGTCCTCTCAACTGGCAAACACTGATCTTTTCACTAGCTCCATAGCTTTGCCTGGAACAATGGTAATTTTACAGTGTGAAAATCTGGTAGATGTTACCCTAACCAAATGTTCAAGGTAAATACCACAAATAATAAACCATGTTCACACCATTCATTAAAGAGAGCATGTCACCCCTGATGTTATTCTTGCCCCAAATGTATAACCAGAATTTAATCTTAAAAAAAATCAGATATATCTCAACTGCGACATTCCTCAGAATATCGAAGTGTCTATTCCTCAAAAGCATTAAACTCATGAGCGATAAGGAAAAGTCTAAAGCCATCACAAATCAGAAGAAACAAAGAGACACCTATTTAAAAAAAAAGATATAAATGGAAAACTCACCAAACTATTTCAAGGTGCACCCAAGTTTGAGAACTAATAATACAATCCAAACTCTTATTTTATGAATAAGACAAACATCAGATAGGTGACTTGCTCAGATTACAAAGCTTGCACATATCAGAACTGAGATTTGAACCCATGTCTCTTGATTCTTGCAAGTAATTTTTTTTGTACTTTGCCACCTCCCATAAAATGCATTTGAACTAAAGTAAGTACATTCTTAGTGCATATGGTTGAATGGTAGTTTTGTTTAGAATGCCTACTATTCTCTGCCTTCCAAACAAATCAGAAGATAGACTTGAATACCTTTTTAGATTTTTAAGAACACATACTTTAGATTTTTTTGTTCTCAATTATCTATTTTTATAACAGAAGAAAATATTTTATATGGCAATGCCCAAATGATTTGATTTTTATTTGTATGTAACTTTAAAATCACTTCCTCATTACTTACTATTCACTTAGGAGTGAACTGAATAATTAGTACCTCTTAATTACACTAAAGATAATTCAATCACAAAATATTGAGCATTTGAAAATGTAATACTTTAGAAAACATGAATAAATCCCTCACATACTTTTAATATATTTTAAACATAAGTGGCTGGATCAGTTATTTAGTGTGTAATGCTTCAATCCTCTCTTTGATATTTATTATCAACCTCAGGTAACATTATTGAATGTACTTCCATTTTTTACCTGGGGGATCTTAAGAATTGTACACTTTGATTAAGCCTTGAAATTAAGGAGTTAACCATCTTGAAGTTTCAAAGATTTTAAAGGCATTTCAGAGGTAACTATTCCACTTAGTAGAATAGTTTTCAATTCTATTCATTCTTTCATCCACTCATTCAATAAAATATTAATGAGTATCTACCATGTGCCAGATCTAGTTTTCTAAGATTATCTGCTATTATACCACAAACACTTTAGACAAAATACATATTTGGAATATGTCAGAAATATTTGCCTATAATACTATAAAAGAGGTTTTAGGGTGTCTGGGTGGCTCAGTAGGTTATGCATCTGACTTCAGCTCAGGTCATAATCTTGTGGTTCATTGGTTCGAGTCCCACATCAGGCTCTGAGCTGACAGCTCAGAGTCTCGAGCCTGCTTCAGATTCTGTGTCTCCCTCTCTCTCTGCCCTTCTCCTGCTCATGCTTTCTGTCTCTCTCTGTCTCTGTCTCTCTCTCAAAAATAAACATGAAAAAAATTTAAAAGAGGCTTCAATATCATTTGTTCTGTTTTTTAATTGAAGTATTATCTTCTTTTTTCCACAAGAAAGATCATTATGTGAACTTTTAACCTTATCTGTTGTAAAAATTTGAAGACTAGCAATAATACATAAACAACTCAAGCCAAAAATGTCATCATTATTGATTTTGATCTTAAAATATGCAAAGGACTTCAGATATTCCATTGATTTATTGTCTGGCTGTGTTTTACCATAAAAAAACTCAGTTGATCTTTATGTCTTTGGTTTGTTTAGGGTCCAAATGTTAAAACGGGTGTTGCAGAAAGAGAAAGAGATGTGCATACAAAGAAGAGAGTGTTGATGAAGTTCAACCTCTTCCGGGATAATTCCTGTCACCTAAGAATCTAAATGTTTACTATTTCCATTATTTTTGTTTTTATGATTGCATGATCTTGTTTATGTATTTATGGTAGATGCTGGAGTATTAGTGTCAGAATCACAACAAGAATTTAAAATACTTGCCAAGTCAACATTCTCTAAATTATTACTTTCTTGGGAAATGGGAGGGAAGGGGGTATTTCCTTTCTGGGACTGAACTACCATTAAAAATGGAATATCAATGTCACTGAGGGTCGAGTTAGTGCTAGACATAATCCCTTACATCTGAACCCCTTTCTCTATGTTCAACATTAAACCTAGAACCAGATATTTTCAGAAAGTTCTGTAAAAAGTAGTTCCCAGACTCTCCGCCAGTCCAGATAACATTAATATGATCCTGAATTATTTCCTTAACCATATACCAGGATTCCCTGAATTCCTGGAAGAATTATTTAAAGGGAACAGTCAAGTGGAAAATTAGTGGCATAATCAGTGAAAAATTGACAGAGTCTCATAAAGTATTGTAAAACTTAGTTTGGATAATAGTAACTCAATGATTCATATTTTAGGGTGCCAGAGAGAAGCTCAAGGAACAAAAGTGATTATAATAAGTATCATACGTATAAGGGAAAATGTCATCCATACCATTAAGAAGTATACAAGGTACTCTTAGCTGTCATTGTAATCTTGAAGTTAAAGGAGATGATTTATTCAACATGAACTCACTCACTTGTGTCACCTTTGTTTCCTATAGAGGTTGCAGAGGCAGAATTCATTTCCAGGGACAAGAACCTCAGGCTGTAGATCCTGTGCTACGGAGGCCCAAGAAACTCACCCGTCACAGTGCACCTGAAAGGAACGAGCCATTAAGAGATCCAATTCATGTAATGTTTGAAGCAGCTTCACAGAACAACATTCACAAAAATGTGAATATGAGTTTATGATAGGTTATAGAAGCTCTTTATCTCAGACTCTATTACAGGAATAAACTTGGAAATCAATTCTATTGGTAAGTCTATTCTGTGTAATAACTCTGTTAATAACAAAAATGTACCATACAGTCAAAGGCAGGTTGGTTTTTTTAATGTTTAGAGTGTATCTATATTTCTCATATACACTCTTTCCAAGTGGTAATGAAGATAATTTTTTTCATGAATACCTTTAGCGGCAATATGCAACATCATTTCAACATCAAAAAACTAGCTCTTAATTATTTGAAAACTGAAACAAAAAAACACTCTTTTAAGTATAGCTTTGTATGTTTTTAAGTTAAATGGTCCGATGGAATTTCAGATATCTTAGAACAATAATGTGTGTACCTAGAGTTGTTAATATAGGATACTCCTTGGACTTAAAATGTAATAAAAAGGAGAATATAAAAATTATATGCTCAGAAGAAAGCTATTTAAGTAAAATTATGAGCATTTTCGGATGTATAAAAGAAAAAAAGGGGAGAAAGGAATTAACATTTGGGTTCATTTAATGTTAAACTGTAAAAATGTAATTGGCCAAATCATATGTGAGGGGTGTGTGTGTGTGTGTGTGTGTGTGCACGTGCACGCACTTATATGAAGACTTTGGCCAATTATGTTTTATGTATTATGTATATTATATATAGATAGAGTTAAAATAATATATTTATGATTTTAATGTTAGAAGAAGAAGCATTATTTTCTGACAAGACATAAAAGAGAATATCTTTGGTATCTTTGAAAAAACATATGGAGATTTACTTTATTTTAATTCAGTAAATTTTTTAATCCATAGACTTTTTTTCTTACTTTTTACTTCCATGAGAAAAGAACATTTTTGTTATCAAATGACTAGGAGCTAATGAACAATTCCATCAGAGAGAGGAGGTAGGTAGGGACCTTCTACAAGATAACTTGAGAACACAACCAAATTTTGTCGATTGAAAGGTGCTCAATGTGTGTGTTCCATTATTATAGTGAATTAGGTAACACACATGTTAGTTCTTTTACTAACAATGCAAAATACTGAAAGAAAATATAATCTATATGGAAATCCACTTAAAAATGTGTATTAATGCTAAATTTTCATTGCATTATCATTGTTAAACTTAATACAATTTCATCCAAATACACAAAAGGACGTTAGCACTTCTTTATATTTAACATGAAAAGATAGGACTGAGTGCTTCTAAGTTTCTTCGGAGCTATTGCATCCTATCGTCACTGATTTAAGAAATACACTAAAAAGGTCAGACATTGAAGGTATTGTGTTTTAAGGCAAACTGCTTCTTTTTCTTTTCAAAGCAGAGTAAGTTGTTTGCTCTCTGAGTTCACTCAACCTTATCAATGAACTTACTTGTTGAAATAAAAAATAGTAAAAACATAAAAACAGGGAGTTAAAGCTAAGGTATTTTCTAGATAATTTTTTAGTCCAACAAATGCCAACTTTCTGTTAAACATTAGCAGGTAAATAGGGTTTGTAATAGAGGACGCTTTACTAAACATGACCTCAAACAGCTAAGATACACCCATAATATCCTCAAGTTGACAATTTCCCTAACATAGCAAACAAGTTAGTGTTGGACGAAGACATGGGGAAAGGTGAGATATTTGAGCTACCAGATCTGAAAAACTGGAGACCTACCTATAAGGAAACAGTTACATTATTCCTTTTCATTATTTCTGAATCTGGATAACTTTTCTATTAGTCGGCCAGTAAAGTCAAGCGTTGTCTGCTTTTTAATGTGTTATCACTTAATTATATGCAAATAATAATGTCCAAGTTGGATTCTATTAATATAAACATCATGCTAATAATAAAATTAAAGGAAGTTCTCACTAAAATCCACTTGAATCAAATATGTCATGTTTGAGTAAATAAAGAGAATCGCTACGGTTTAGTTGCCAACGAATAAAGCTTTTGAATGTTTGTTTTGTCATTTTTGTTTTTCTGTGATATTGAGAGCTGAAGTTTGGACAAAAGCACGACTGGTCTTCTATTTTCTCTTTCTGGCCCTAAAAAGAGAAGAATTGTGTTATTCTCTAATCTATTAGTTCTTATTCAAATCTCTTATAAGACAGAAGCATAGAGAGATGTGGTGGACTGTTAGAGAGAGGTTTCCTCTGCTTTCTGCTATATTTCCTGGCGTTCATCCAGAAGACTTCCCACCCTGGGAGCATCAAAGACATAAATCAGCACGAAAGCACTGACCACAATGACTGGCACAGAAACAGAGCTCTGCATTTTCCATTCATTCTTTCATGGATTCATTCAAAATTCCTATAATTCTTAGGAGGACAGCAACTTTTCCTTAAGTTTTAATAAAACCATGCCATAAAATTGGAACAAGAGAGTTCTAAAAAAATTCCCTTGCGATACATACCTTTGAGGATTAACGGTTGCTAGATACTATGGTATATGAAATCATTATTGATCATTACAAATCTGATGATACAATAAGGAATTTTCTGAGTTAATGATCCTGTGTGAATACAATCTTATCTCACTGGAGTTGACAGAGGATAAAATAAGACAATTTGAGTAGAGAACATTGTGTAAAATATAAAATCTAATGCAAATGGTTGTTTGACTTATTTCTTCCTTAATCATTCAGTGAGAGAGTCACAGAACATCACTGGGAACCATGAAGAACCAGGGCAACGAGCACAGAAACTTAGGTGCTCTCTTAGTCAGTGTCCAGGTGGGTAACCAGTTCGATTATAAGGTCTTTCTTTATATAATGCTCAAGATTCCATTTTCCTATGAGACATTACTAGTCAGAAATTCCAATCAGAATATGGACATCTGTGGAAAAATCCATAATAATGGCAGACTCACAAGCTTTTAGTCTTTCCCAAGATACTGCGTTTAATTTGAAGTGGGTAGCAGGCTTTCAAGAACTTTATCAGCTGTTAGAAACAGTGAAGCAACGGGGTGCCTTGATGGCTCAGTTGGTTAAGCATCCGACTTTGGCTCAGGTCAACGTCTCACAGTTTGTGGGTTCGAGCCCAGCGTTGGGCTCTGTGCTGACAGCTTAGTGCCTGGAGCCTGCTTCGAATTCTGTGTCTCCCTCTCTCTCTGCCCGTCCCCTACTCACGCCCTGTCTCTCCCTGTCTCAAAACTAAATAAACATTAAAAATTAAAAAAAAAAAACCATTTAAAATTTTAAAAAAAATAAAAAAGCAACAGTGAAGCATTGACAGCACTCTATGATTTAATGGCTTAAAATCAGGGAGTGCCACTGTCGTTTCCAGTGAGAGACTTTCTGGAGCGTTGAGAATCTAGGTGCAGCTTGAGCATTCTGGCAAAGAGCGGGTGTCACCATTTTGGAGGCTGCTAATCAGGGGTACAGGGACACCAAGAACAAGAGGGAAGGTGTTCCCTATCAACATCCAAAAGGCAACAGAGGTATAATTACATTCGTGGACTCTAATCAACACACCTAACACCATGCGTGTTCATTTCCGACTTTTTAAAAAAGTTTTTGTTTTTATCTATGTGAGAGAGAGAGAGAGAGAGAGAGAGCAAGTGTGAGACAGAGCAGGGGAAGAGGGTTTGCTTTTCTGAGGCCTTTCTCCATGCATTTGAGATGTCCGCCTTCTTGCCGTGTCCTCACATGGTTTTCCCTTGAGTGTGCATCCCTGATGTCTCTCTGTCCAAATTTCTCCTTTTACAAGGACGCCAGTCAGATCGGATTAGAGCCCACCCTGACAGCCTCATTTTAACTTAATTACCTCTTTAAAGCCTCCGTCTTCAAAAACAGTCACATTCTGAGGTAGTAGGAGTTCGGGCTGACTTGGGGGAGCTATAATCCCATCCATGACAGTTTGTAAGGAAAAAATGTCAAAGCCCATGAAAGAAAGAAGTCAAAAAGCATTTGGTGTGTCTCAGGATATATATATATATATATATATATATATATATATATATATATATATATTGTCCCCTGCTCATGCCTAGCTTGAAAATCAACTCATCTAAGAAACAACTTGCCTTGGAAAATGAAGTTTGGAAATTAGGAAAAACGTCATCTTGGAAAAATATAAAAATTGCAATGCCTTGATTGACATATCCAATATGAAAACCTCTCTCAGTCTGGCAAAACAAGCTTTCCCTGAAAAAGCAGTAAAAAGGCAGCACCACATTATGTATTTAAGACTTTGAAAAGAATTGTCGTCATCATACTGTTCTGCCATTTTATATAAATCCAGTGAAAACCCTCAGAACCCATCTAAGGATGAGCAGACTCATTCTGTAATCCTTCTTGTGAAAGGGACTCTCCAGGTTGTGAAACACAATCACTTACTTTCCTTGAATCTGGCTGCATCCCTGATAAATTATGCAGTTCCATATGGTCTAGAATGGCTCCTATTACTTTCCTCGTCTTTCCAAAATGAGGCCAATTTAGGAAAGCAATAAATAGTGGACATTATGAGCAATTTAATTTGTTCTTGACATATATATGTCAATATATACATACATATAAAAATACAAATATGTGTGTATACATGTGTATAGAGAGTTTTGTTTTCTTCTTTCCTATTTTTATTATTTCACCAAACATCATAAGCCAAGAAATTATTCATCTATTTCTAAACAATCATCATTTTTTACAAAAGCAAATGAGCAGAACTCCTTGCCAAGGATGCAAAAACTGTAATTTGAGGAAAGGCTAGCATGTAGAATGGGTTTTAGATAAACAGATTCTTTAATACAAGTACCTAAATGATTATTAACCTCCAAATGCTACTCTGCCTTTAGGTTGAGATGTCTATTTTCCAAAATCAAATGAAGAGAAGTTGGTTTGGTTAGGCTTATCAAGTAGGCCCTCAGAGCATGTTTATTAAGAATATATTTGTGAGCAGGACTCCTAGGTGGCTCAGCTGGTTAAGTGTCGAGCTCTTGATTTAGGCTCAGGTCATGATGTCACAGTCATGAAATAGAGCCTCGTGTCAGGCTCTGCAGTGATAGCATGGAGCCTGCCTGGGATTCTCTCCCTCTCTCTCTGTCCCTACCCCACTCATGTTCTTTCTCTTTCTTTCAAAGTAAATAAAAATAATATTTAAAAATATTTAAAAAATATACACTCGTGAGAGTGTGTGCATCGTTCAGAGTTGTGGCCTGCACAGAGTGACCACCTAGTCGTGAGACTGATTGCCCAGATTCAGCTTCTACTAGAAGTGACTGGAATCTATGAGTCTCTAACATTATCTGAGAATTATATGATCAGGAACACAGTCTGAAAATTCTCATCAGTAATTCTGTTTAAAAAATTTTTTTAATGTTTTTATTTCTTTTCGAGAGAGACAGAGACAGAGACAGAGGCAGAGCATGGGGGAGTAGAGGCAGAGAGAGGGAGACACAGAATCTGAAGCAGGCTCCAGGCTCTGAGCTGTCAGCACAGAGCCTGACATGGGGCTCAAACCGAGAACTGTGAGATCATGACCTGAGCTGAAGTTGGATGCTTAACTGAGTGAGTTACCCAGGTGCCCTGGTAATTCTGATTTAGTCTTTAAGTGATTCTATTCACTTAGTCCTAATCCTAATCAACAATATCCTCATGCTTGATATTCCTGCCATGCTTTTACTGAGATATAAATCAGATAAGTAATCTCAAGTGACACTTCTGGAAGACTCTCTTTTATTACCCCTTTCTTTATTTTCATTTATCGTATTATCTACTTTTTTCATCTTTTCCTTTTAAAAACTGAGAACAAAAGTGTAAGTTCAGGAAGAGTGATAGATGCAATCTGTTTCCTACATAAAGAAAACCAAAACCCTTACCCCCCAAATTTAAAATCTTGGTTAATTCTTAGAACCCTAGTATTTCATAAAAGAAGAGTTATCTTTCTCATTAAAAATGAAGACCTTCAAACAAAGCCGACCCAGTGACAAATGGACTACGTTGTTTTAAAACTAGGGAAGTCAGGGAACCACAAGACTTACCGAGAGGTATGATGATATCTGTGTGAGAATGTTCTAAGAAAAAGATGGGGGAAAAGCAGCATCAACTGGTCTTTGAGCAATCAAATATAGCTGGGGAGAGGTGAGGATTATTGTCTTTGCATTATCCCGAGTAACATTTTTCTGATCATATTCTTTTTTTTGCATTTATGTTTATTAAATTACATACAGAAACTAGTGCATGTTAACCTGTGTATCAATGAATGCTCACAAAGGAGTATCTCCAGAAGATCAAGAACAAGAACAGGTCCAATAATCAGATGCTTCTTTTGTGCTCTCTTCCAATCACTGTCTCTCCTCCTGACATTTACCAGTGGACAGTAGTTTTGCTTGGTTTATGTAAATGTATGTAGGTAAATCAAATCATACAATATTTGTCCCTTTCTCTGTGGCTCCATTCATCTTGGTGCAGAGAGATGCCGAATGCACGTCCGTGGCATCACCATGAATTCCATTTTATAAATATACCACTACGCTGTGATGGACACTTGTTCCATTTGCAGCTTGTCAGTGTCACAAGAAGTGTCATTGTTAACATTCTAGTATGTATCGTTGGTACACATATGTATGCGTTTCTGTGGGTCTTTATCCATGAGCGGAATTGCTAGAACATAACACAAGCATTAGCAGACATCGCCCGAGTTTCCCAAAGTGGTTCAAAGGGGTTTTTACCAATTAATATTTCTGACAGCAGTGCCAGAGACTTTCAGTTTGTCCACAGTCTTACTAACATTCTGTGTGATTCTTTTATATATTTTTTGGTCTTGTTTATTGTTGCTTCCTTTTTAAGAACCATTTGATATTACATGGTATAATTGTATTCTGGTTTTAGTTTGCATTTCACTGATGAATAATAGTGACTAATTCCTCCCTGTTTTCTCCTCCCCCCAGCCCCTGACAACTACCAGTCTATCCTCTGCTTGTTGGAGTTTGGGCTATTTAAGTTCCTCAGACAAGTAGCATGATGTAGTATTTGTCTTTCTGTGTCTGCCTTACTTCACCTCGCATAATGTTCTCTAGGTCCATCAATGTGTTGTAAATGGCAGACTTCCCTCTTTTTGTTAAAGACTAAGAATTGCTCCATTGTATGTTTGACCACAAGCTGTTGTATATTTTTGTGAAATAGATTGTGGTGATGGTTTCCAGGATGTACACTTAGCTCCAAACTCATCAAGCTGTATACCTTAAATATGTACAGCTTTTTGTATGTCAATCACACTTCAGTAAAGTGGTTTTAAAAACAAAGAATCCATTTTCATGTATTTATTAATCATATGGCTATCTTGTACAACATGTCTGCTTATGTCTTTGATAATTTTCTATAGGGTTGTCTGCCCGTATTGATTTGTAGAATTTTAGTATATATTCTGGGCATGTAAATTTTTTAAATAAATGCATTGGAAAAGTTTTCTTTCACTGTGGGTTGCTTTTTCAATCTCCTGTTGGTGAATTCTAATGGATAGAAAATTTGAATTTTAATATAATCCAGTTCATCATATTTTCCTTTACAGTAAGTGATTTTGAGTTTTATTGAAGAAATCTTTGCCAACTTTGAGATTGGAGGATGTTTCACATTTTTGTCTTTTTGGCTTTACCTTTTACATTAATATGTGCATGCCATCTGGAAGTGATCTTTGGTATGAGTGAGGTATATCTGACTGAGTCAGCACCAGTTATATAAAACACGGTATTATTCCCACTGTATTGAAGTGTTAAACCTATATAAAATCTAGGCAAGTGTTTAGAAGTATTATATATGAATAAATTTGGGTCTGATCTCTCTATTTTATGTCATAGATTATTTTTCTACTCATGTTACAATAAACATTGTTTCAATAATTATATATTTATAGTAATTTTTAATATCTGGAAATCACATATTATAGCTTTGTGTTCCTTTCAAGATTTCTGTGCCTATTTTTGGCCCTTTGCATTTGTATATGAATTTTAGATTCAAACTATTGTACTGCCTTATTTGAAATAGACTTAAATTTGATTTATTTTGATGGCACTTGTTATCTATTCACTAAATTATGTATGCTAATTTAGTGATTTTATTTCTATGAACTCCATAAATTAGACTGGACTTTTTTTGATACTGTTATAATAGATATGACATACATAAATATTATATACAGTTTTTTATATATATACACTGTATATACACATTTTATATAATATACACACACACTTTTAATTCTTTAAATAGTTAATTCTCATTGCAAGACACCATAGTTTTGAAAAGCTCAAACAAAGACTTTATACCTTGGATTTTTGGCCTCCAGAGAAAAAGGAATGAAAGGGAATTTCCTCAACCCAATAAAAGGCATCGATGGTAAACTCACATGTTTAATGATGAACTCCCTAATGGTGAAAATCTTAAAACATTTCCACTAAGATCAAGAACAAGACAAGAATGTCCACTCTCAACACTCTTATTCAACATTGTACCAGAGGTTCTAACCAAGGAAATTGAGCAAGAAAAAAAAATAGAAATCATCCAGATTGAGGGGAAAAAGTAAGTAAAACTACCTGTATTCACACAAGAAATAATCCTGCATAAAGATAATCATAAGGAATCCACTAAAAAACTATTAGAACTTAATAGATAAGTTCAGGGAGGTTGGAGAATTCAAGAAAAACATTTTTAAAAAGGAATTGTATTTCTACGCACTGCATATAAACTATTTGAAAATAAAATTAAGAAGACCATTTTGTTTACTACAACATCAAAAAGAATAAAATACTTAAGGTCAAATTTAATAAAAAAGTATAAGATGTCTACACTGGAATCCACAAAATATTCTTGAAAAATATTAAATATCTTTATATGTGGAAAGATATTTTATGTTTATGGATAGGAAACCTTAATATAGTCAAGATGACAATACACCCCCAAATTTATCTATAGATTAAACACAATTCCTTTCAAGATCCCAGCTTGTTCTTTTGCAGAAATTGACTAATCTTAAGACACAGAAAGAACTACAAGTGACCCAAATAGTTAAATGATTTTGGGGAAAAAAAACGAATCTGTAGATCTTTTATTTTCTGATTTTAAACTTAATACATAACTACAGTAATCAAAATTATGTGATTGCGCTATAATGTTAAGCATATAGATGAATGGAATGGAATTGAAAGTACTGTAATAAAACACTGTGTATATGGTCAATTGATTTTTACAAGGATGCTAAGAAAATTCAATTGAAGGAATACACTTTTTAAAAAATGATACCGGGCAACTGTGTATCCACATGTAAAAGAATGAAATTTGACCCCTGTTTCATAGTAAACACATTTAACTCAAAACTGATAAAAAAAACCTAGAGGTATAAACTTAAACTCAAGAACTCTTGGAGAAAACATAGGAATAAATATTCATGACCTTGGTTAGGCAAAATTTTCTTAAGTATTATGCCAAAAACACAAGCATCCAAAGATGAAATTGATAAATAAGATTTCACCAAAATTAAAATCCTCTGTATTATAAATTTAAACATCAAGAGCATGAAAAGACATCCATTTAGCATAGAAAAATATTTTCAAATCATATATCTTATAAGGGACTTATATCCCTTATAAAATATAAGAAGTTACATAAACATTTAGAACATCATCATCATCATCATCATCATCATCACAATGATACATAACCCAATTTAAATAGGGGTAAAATACTTGAATAGATATTTCTCCAAGGGTGATCTACAAATCGCTGCTAGGCACATGAAAATACACTCGACCTCATTAGGTAATACAGAAAGACAAATCAAAACCATGATGAGATTTTACTTTCTATCCAACAAGATGGCTAAAATTAAAAAGAAGGACAAGAACAGGTGTTGTGTAAGATGTGGAGAAATTAAAAACCTTATGCAATGCTGTTGAGAATGTAGAATATTGAAGCTACTTTGCAAAGCAACTAGAAGTTTCTCAGAACCATGGACATTGTTACAATGGAAGCCAGCAGTTACACTCCTTGATACCTATCAGTGAAAATGAATGCCCACACAAAAACTTGTATAAGAATGCTCACAGTGGCATTATTCAAAATAATCCCAAAGTGGAAACAACTCAGGTATCTATTAACTGACAAGTGGATAAACAAAATGTGACATATCTGTACCGTAGAATATCATTCAACACCACAAAGGAGTGATGCACAGATGCACACGACAGAAGGCATGAACCTTGAGAACACCTTGCAAAGGTAAATAGGGCCATTTCAAAGACCGTGTACTGTATGATCCATTTTTAGAAAATGCCAGAATATGCACAGCTATGGAGAAAGTAGATTATCGGTTACAGGTCTAGGGAGCAGGAGCAAGGGGAGTGGAGGGACTGCTAATGTTTGTAGAGTTTCTTTCACAGTGAAGAAAATGTACTAAAATGAGATTGTGATAGTAGTTGTAGAACCCTGTGAATATACTAAACACAGCAATTTACACTTTAAATGGGTGAATTTTATGATATGTGAATTACATCGAAATAAAGCTGTTAAAAGACATGAAGGAAAAACTAAGAACGCTGAATGGAGAAGTAGAAAAATTGCCAATTATTGTTAAAGATTTTAACATTCCCTCAAAATAATTGGTAGGAGAAGCGGACAACAAGTCATTAGCCACAGAAAAGTCTGAAAACACTCTCGACTAATCTAACTTAATTGGCATTTATAGAGAAAGTCACGGTAGCATGTCAGGTTACACTTTTACAAGCTAATACACTATATATATACGAAGATAAATTATATGGTAAGGTATAAAACTAATTTCGACGTACTTAAAAGTATCTCTGTCATATTTAGTATGCTTTGTTTATTTTGGACTTTATCAAAATTAAGAATTTCTGCTCTCTGAAAGACAGTTTAAGAGGCTGAGTAAACTAGCTATTTACTAGGGTGAAATATTTGCAACTTACACACCCAGAGTATATAAAGAACTCAGGAGCTCAATAATAAAACAAAATATGCACTTAAACACAAACAAAGGAGGGGTGCTTGGGTGGCTCAGTCGGTTAGGCGTCCAACTCCTGGGTTTGGCTCAGGTCATGATCTCACGGTTTCGTGAGTTCTAGCCCCACATCGGGCTCTGTGCCGGTGGTGGGGAGCCTACTTGGGATTCTCTCTCTCTCTCTCTCTCTCCCTCTCTCTCTGCCCCTACCCCACTCATGCTCTCTCCGTCTCTCTCAAAAATAAATAAACTTAAAAATAAATAAATAAAATAAAAACTTAAACAAAGGGGAGCCAACAGATATTTAACTAAAGAATAATAAGCATATGAGAAAATGCCCAAGATGATTAGTCTGTAATGATTTGCAAATACATTAAAATCACAATGAGATACCTATTGGACCACCTATTGGAATGTCTTTATATTAAAAAGACTGACCACATTAAGTTTTTGTCCTGCTTTTGGGTCACTGACAATCGCACACAAATGATGAGAGCATAAATTGATAGAACCACTATGGAATATAGTTTCATAGTTTTGAAGTATCTCTTTTTTAAAATAAATTAAACATCTTTCTGCCACATGATGCAACCATTTCCCTTCTAGGGATTTACCTAAGATCAATAAAAACTTGTGTTGGTATAAGGACTTGTTCATGAATGTTCCCAGCAGCTGTAATTAGTATCATCTCCAAACTGGAAATATTCCTAACGTCTGTGATCAGGTGAATTGAAAAACATGTGGTAGGATTGAATACTACTCAGCAATAAAAGATGAACTATTGACACACATAACGTGGACCAATCTCAAAATGGTTATGCTGAGGGAAAGAAGCCAAAAATAAGAATACATGCTGTATGATTCCATTTATGTAAAATTCTAGAAAATACAAACAAGCCTCATGAAAGTATGAAGATCGATGACTAGGGATGGGTGGGGGGCTGGACATTTGCAGAATTACAAAAGGGTGTGAGAAAGCTGTTGGACATGATGGATCCGGTCATTCAAAAAAATGGATGCTTGCATTTGCAGATTTCTGGGACTCCACATTAATGTGCTTTAATACATTCATAGTAAATTAGCAATCTACTGTTCAGGGGGTACATACTAATCATTCCATTTTATAGTCAGGCATATGGCATGGCTGATGTTAATGCCACCCTGTCAGTGCAAATTGATTATGATTTGGGTGGGATGGTCTTTTTGGTTCTTTCCATTTGAAACAAAAAGAAAAATAGTATTGTATAAATGCCTTAGAGAATAAATACTTGAGAATTTATTGTGTGTCTAATGTTACCAGGCAAATGAAGATCATTGTTACAGATCGTTTTTTGTAATTTTTCAGAAGTTGATTTTATAACCCAGTTATAAGGCCAAATCGTAACATTGTTATTTTTGCTTGTATTTTTAATACATCAGTGACATTGTACTTATATATCTGGATATATTTATGTGTTAATCTATGGGGAAATGATAAACTCAAAACGAAGGATCAGTTCAAATATTCTTTGTGTAATTCCCATTTTTTAGGTATTTAATTGAGGTTCATATTGATTAGTAAAATCCCCCATGTTTACATAGCTCATAAGGAATTATTCATAAAATGCATGATAACAATAAAATTACTTGTCAGTTGGTATTAAATGTATTCTGGCTGAAAGTGTAATTTCCCTCAAGTAAAAGATATCTTGGCTCGGAAAACTTCTTTCTTGTTGCTAAAGCAAAAGAAATAGCTTCTTACTTTTCAAACAATAAGAGAATGAGAACTTAGTACCGAAATTATTACTAGCATTAATTTGATATCATAGGAGAACAAAATCTATAGGAGAAATTGAACAGTTTCTTTTCTCAAATCTTATCCATAAAATATTATATTTAACATTGCCCAGGCATTAAAATTGATATTTTTCTGACTTCAAAGGAGAAATTATTCACTCTGTGTTATTTTCCTATATGCAGAAATATATAATCTTTCTATAATCTTTTCCTTCATGCATCCCTCCACACACACACACCCCAATCTACCAACAACTCTTCAAATGTAGAAATTATGGACAAAATCCTGGGAACCTTGGACAGCTAGGTTAGTAATTTGGATCTCTTAATGAAATATTGAAAATATGTTTTACCTAGCTCCTATCCACACAAAAATGTAAGCAGGACAACAAACAAAACCACATACAGAAACAAAATCTTACTTATTCTTCAAACTGAAAAGAATCTTAAAATTGTTCGGGCTGAAGATTTAAATTTGAAATCAGCAATACCTACAACCTGTCCAGACTCTTCTTCCTTTATGGAATTTGGCTCTTCTTTTAGCTGCTTCCACTGGTATTTGGTTGACTTTTTCATAATAATACTTAGGTAGCAATTTTTTGATTCAATAATTAGACAAGAGCTTTTAACCTGTTCTCGAGCTGGGGGCCCAGTGCTTCCACATCCACTGCACTATGCCTAGATTAACCTGTTTTAAAGAAACCAAAACTTTGTATAAAAAGCAAATACTTCTGTCTTGGCGACTTGAATATTTTCACTGCTGATTTAAATGTATGATGATGATGATGTCTCTTTTCACAAGCGTCTCCACATGGAATGACCCATTCATGCGTTTCCATTTGATTGGTATTCTATGAGTCTGATTAAAAAATTTTTTTCAGTGCTTATATTTTTTTGAGAGAAAGGAAGACAGAGTGTGATGAGGTGGAGAGGGCAGAGAGACAGGCAGATACAGAATCAGAAGCAGCCTCCAGGCTCTGAGCTGTCAGCACAAGGCTCAATGTGGGGTTTGTTTGACATAGGGTTCGACCTCAGGAGCCACGAGATCATGACCTGAGCCAAAATCTGATGCTTAACTAACTGAGCCACCCAGGTGCCCCTTTTGTGTCCCTGATTTTAGTTCTTTCCCTCCAAATTCTAAAATACACCAACAGATCTGTCAAACTCCGGGCTATTTTTCCCAAGCAATTAAACATTCTAGAGAATACATGACAACACTATAGTTAGATTTTATATTTTTTTAATGTTTTATTTATTTTTGAAAGAGAGTGTGAGCAGGGGAGGGTCAGAGACAGAGGGAGACACAGAATCCGAAGACAGGCTGTAGGCTCTGAGCTAGCCGTCAGCACAGAGCCCGATGCGGGGCTTGAACCCACGAACCATGAGATCACGGCCTGAGCCAGAGTTGGGCGCTCAGCTGACTGAGCCACCCAGGTGCCCCTACGCTATAGTTACATTTTAAATTTACTTTGTTTTTTAACTGGTTATCTCAGATATCTTTCCAAAGCATCTGAGATCTAGTTCTTTCTTGTTCTTGTTAATTGATTCACATTAAGATGGCCTTTCTTTTTGCAGGAGGCAGAGTTGCAATGAACATCCTTGTACAGTCTAAATCACTCATACTATGGTTTCTGTAGGACTGACTTTGCAAGTGAGATAAATGAGTCAGAAAATGTTCACAGTTAATAATTAATTGAACTGATCAAATCTGAGAATCAACCATGTGCTAGTTAGTCACTATCTTGGATGATTCGAGGATGCCCTAGAAGACATGGTAGACGTGTTTGCTTTATGATGACACTATATTTGCAGGTAAGTATTTTTATGGCTCTCCTCGAAGTTGATAAGATGAACAATCTCACCCACAGCTGATGATACTGTTACATCTTTTATACTATCACCATAATTAGTGGTGATCTTTTGATATTTCTTATTTAATTCTGCAAATCTGTCAGGTAAAGAGAGAAACATTTTTATTATTTTGTTTCCATTTCTCTTGATCACGAATGGGGTTCGGTATAGTTTTATGTATTTATTGGTTATTTTTATTTCTTTCTAAACTTTCTGTTCATATATCATGCTTATTTTTAATTTGGTCTCATTGATTTGGAGTAGATCCATTATGCTTTTGTTTCAATTAAATATTTCTGAAATGTTAATGATCACACCACTTATATAATTTTTTAAAATAGTTTATCTGAGACTATTTTTTTTGTCTTTTCACTTTATGGTACTCTTTTCTGTTAAGATATTTTGTTTCAGTAAGTTTTGGTCTGAGAATTTTTATTTAAAAAACACCAGTACATTTAATTTTGTTGATGATCCAAATCTTAGAATCTCTGATTTATATAATTCTATGTCTGCCTTTTTATTTGTTATAAACACAAATTTTCATCTGAAATTATACCCCTCCCCAGTGGAACTAAAACTCTTGTAATTATCTCTTAGTGTTTTATACTAAACAATGCATGAATAAATTTTTAGCAACTGAAAATTTTCAGAAAATTCTACATAAAATAGTTCATATTGCTTGGCTCAGTCAGAAAACTTATCTTAAGAACTTATGAACATCTTCCGGAATTATTCTAAATGTTACCTTCAGGGTTTACTTTTCCTCTCAAATTTTAGTGCCCCATAGGGTGGCATAGCATAACCCTTCTTATTTTTCTCAAACAACGTGTTTTAAAGGTCATCAGTGAGGATTTGATCACTACTGTGGCTCTTTGCTGGCATTATAATGCTGAGAGGCTAGCATGTTAGTTGAAATGAAAAAAAAAAGATCTTTTTATCAACGTGACAGATACACATGCCTTAAGCAGTAACAAGACATAGCTAATTACTGATACAGTTGCCGAAAAGGTATTCTGACAGTCATGATATATGAGCAAATTTGTCTTGCAAGTGACAAGTCAAACAGAGGTTACTGGGAGTCGTGGGCACTGCCAGCTCAGTGGGTGGGTTACAGACAGTGTCTGCTCATTCGTTTTCCTTTGCTGGGGGGCGGGAAATAGTCTCCCATCATCCCAGCCTGCTGGGCCTTTCATGTATGCTCATACTGTTTCGTTAAAAGTCGCAATATTTCTTTCCACAGATGTTCCCAAAAGGATCTGAAAAATCCAACTGTTAGTGAGTTTTCTGCTAAAGCCCCTGTTTAAATTCTTGGCATCTGCAAGATTTATCTAGCAACATGTCATTTGTCTAAATTACATACATTTAAACCAGGCATTAGTCATGCACTTCCCCTATAGATGAAAGTATGTAATCTAACATATATAAGAAATAATAAGTCTTGCAGAATTTGAGCATTGTGAAATGTCCTCATTATTTTTCGAACCCAGGAAATTGTAAGTCATAAGCAGAATATTGGAAATTATTTGCTACAATCAAATAGCTACATAAGGATGTTTGTGTGTGTGTGTGTGTGTGTGTATTTCAATTAAGAAATGATTGCCTAGAAAGTGAAGCCTATATTCAGAAGCACTATTTTTTGATTACTAGTTATGGCTCTTGCAGGCAAAAAATAAATAAATAAATAAATCGAATCTCAATTATGCATCAAAAGTTTTCTGAATTTTCCCATTTCCATAGTGCTGATGTAATTCACGAAATATTAATCACTTAATAAGAAGAATTCATTATTCTTATAATGAATTATTATGAAAGAATAATATCTGTCATTAATAGGTTAATATTCCAATGCTACTATGAATCAAAGGCCATGTATAAATTATAATACAAAGCAGACACAGTAATTTTAAGATGTGTCCAGTTTGTTTCCATCTACATCACATTCCTTGGCAAACAAGCACTCCACCTCTCTTCTGAAGGTTTATTTAGGTTTTTTTTTATAAACAGGAGAAAAAGTTTCAATGAAGAACTATACTTTGTATGCCAACCATGTGCTACGGCTTGCCTACAGTACAGTGATACACAGTGTCCTCTGTGGTATAAAGAAATAGATCAGACTATCAACAGATATGTTTTATGTAGTGAAGAAAATGTTCCACTTTTATGGCAGGATGGAGAACACGCTTTTCAAGCCTAAAGGAGGAGGTCATAGGGACGTTGGTGGTGGTGGCAGAGAGGTGCGAACATGCCAGTATGGGTGCTGGTGCTGGTGCCGAGAGTAGGGCTAACTGACTGAGTGCGGACAAGTGGGAGCATGTTCAGACAGGGAAATTAAATCTAACAGTTTAAATTCTTTGAAAGAACATCAGAAGCGATGCTCTCTCTCCCGTGCCCACCTACTCCCTCACTCCGCCGTGTCTTTGGTTTGGGGAAAGTGAGATGTCTTAGAAGAACATGCTCCCTCCTGGTAATGTGTACGTACAACTACACTGGGCATATACATATACATCATTTACTCCCGTCTTCCTTACTAAGTAAGCTACTTATTTATGCAGAAGAAAACATGACCTATTAGTCATTTTGTCCTTAGAACTTAAATAGGTTCTACTCCACACTAATTACACAGCAAATGCTTCTTCAAGATTAGCTATACTTTTATCTATTTATTTTATGCTGGAAACCCTGTGATGCTTAATTTTATGGATTAATTTGAGTGGGGAAAATAATAAGCAGGTAGGTGGTAACACAGTATTTCTGGCTGTGTCTGTGGGCATCTACATGGCAGAGATGAGCATTTGGATCAGCAGCCTGGGTAAAGATCACCCTCACCTTTGAGTGGGCATCATGCAATACATCAAGGACCTGAAAAGAACAAAATGGCAGAGGACGAGCAAACTGAGTAGAGATACTCATTTTCTCCTACCCTCGGATGTAGGCCTTCCTGGCTCTTGAGTCTTTGGACTCAGGTTGGGTCTCCCACCGCCAATCCTCCAATTCTCAGGTCTTAAGACTGAGCCTGAATCATACCACCAGCTTACCTGGTGTTTTGGTTGCATATAGCAGATCATGGTATTGCTTGGCCCCCATAAGCATGAGCCAATTCCTGTAACAATTCCCCTCCTATATGCCTACGGATTCTTTTCCTCTGAAAAACCCTAATACAAACCCCAAATAATATTTGATGTAGCTTACAAAGAGGCACATAGATCATAAAGATAAAAACTTAAAAATAGTGTCATGGGAAAATGGAGAGTGAAATATGAAGAAATAAGAATATAAACAAGCTGAATGAACAAATAGTGTTTTAAAGACCACAAATATATGTATATTACTTACGTATATTCTACTTCAATATTTGTAAAAGCTTACGTTTACCTGTCCATAAATCAATCAAACACTAGCTGTATAATTATTTAACTGTTTGTGTATACTTCAGTTGTTATAAGGATGTGTCGTGACAATTTTTCAAGCAGATTTTATTTTTAGTCCAGTGAACACAAGGCAGAGACATGGAAGGCCCAGGTGGAGGAGCCAAACACTGCAACACTGTCTTCACTGGGAAACGTTGTGGTCATTCAACAAGAGTGGCAGCTTGCCCTTAGCCTCCGTGGGAGTAGTAAGGTGAAGGACAAAGTGAGCATGGTTGGTGGTGTGCTGGAGGTGACTGGGAAAGATAGAGGAAAGGAAAAAGGGAGGAAAGATACAACATGAAAAATAGAAAAAGTAAAGGAAAAAGGGGAGTAAAATAAAATATAAATATATATATTGGCCTCCTTAGACAATTGTAAATATATTTATGAATTTTTTTTATTCTTTCTTTACTTTGTGGCCATAGCTTCTTAGTTCCACTGAGAATCTTGTTTACGATGGTGAAACAAGAATTTTGTTGGTTCGTTTTTTTGGTTTTGTTTTGTTTTACTTTTTCTGAGTAACTGTGTTCTTTGAATATTTTCACCTAGAAGCCAATTCCCTATAACAATTCTTCAAGGAGATCAGGTCGTCCCGCTGGAAAAAAAAAAAAACAAAACAAAACAAAACTACTTAGAAGACATATGGCAGATTTGCCGCAGATACTTACAATGTTCCTTCCTGAAAACAAGTTAAAATAAAATTAAAAAGAATAAAACCTGTAATCCCATAACAGCAAAAGAATAGAGACACGTCAGCAACAGAGAGATTTCTAAAACATCAGTAGGAAGTAACGCTGATAGACAACTTCAGTAAGAAGTAAAGCTGATAGATAATTAAAATAAAATTAAAAAAAGAATAAAACCTGTAATCCCATAACAGCAAAAGAATACAGACACTTCAGCAACAGAGAGATTTCTAAAGTTTCAGTAAGAAATAAAGCTGATAGATGACTGATTAATGAGGTTAAGCTGAGCTTAATATGATGCAAGGGTTCTCAGCACAGGTGGCAGACCCCCAAAGAGGTGTGGGTTAACATATAAGATGCAAAGGAAGGACTATGCACAGAACATTTACCATATCAAATCTGATTGTAAATTTACTAAGCAGAAGTAATACACCCAGATGATCATACCAAAGGGAGGTTTGCTTTCCAAACAAACCAAAGAAAATGTCAAAAAAAAAAAAAACTCGAGTGCCTAGATGGATGAAGCATTTCTATAATTGTGCATGAGTGGTCTTCAATAAAATATCTGGTTCTAATCTAAAGCAAGTGTGAAGAGATGATGAGCCTTGTCCACATTTACCAAGCGACTCATTAACAATAATCAATGGTCACATTTAAAAATATCTATAGGAAAACAAAGTTGGTTATACATTTAAGGAAAGCCTGAAACAAGAAAGAGTAAGTCTTAAACAAACAAAAAAAAAAAACAAAAAAAAATACACAGAAACATAATTTAGGAAAAGATACAGAAATTAAAATGAGATTGTCCAAAGTAGAATTTTATGAAAACTATGGAGATCACATATTCATAAATTAACACCAGAACGTTATAAAAAAGAAAAACACAAGAACTCTTGAGAACTAAAGACAAACTTTTAAATTAATAATTTCAAAGCAAACTCGGGAATATAAAGATTAAAGACATTGTTTGATTTTTTTCAATAACAAGTTTACATAAAATATGGGGTAAAAAATAAATGATATAAGTTGTAAAACCAAGAAATCGATGGTCCAATTAAAATATGAGTTCCAGAAGAAGAAACAGCAAAAATAGAGACAAAATTATCAGAGACATGAGAAGTAAATTTCTCTGACTTAAAATGGCATAGACATTTTCAAATTACATAAAGTTCACCAATAAAATTATGAAGAAAGCCATACTTAGATTCATCATTTTAAAATATCAGCATACCCAGGAGTAAAACAGAAGTTTTCCTTCTAATTCAGGGTGCTGTGGGTTGAACTGCACTCCCCCAAAAGATTTTTTTTCAGATCTTCACTCCCACACTTAATAAAGTGATCTTATTTGGAAACAGGATCTTAATCAAGTTAAGATGAGGTCTTACTGCATTAGGGTGGGCCCTCACCCAATGACTAGTTTCTTTCTTGGGTTTCTTTATTTCTTTTAGAGAGACAGAGAGAGACAGAGACAGAGTTGGGCAGAGAGAGAGGGTGAGAGAACCCCAAGCAGGTTCTGCACTGTCAGCACAGAGCTCGATGTAGGACATGAACCAATGAACTGTGAGATGGTGACCTGAGCCGAAACCAAGAGTCAGACTCTTAACCAACTGAGCCCCCCAGGCACCCCTAATTTCCTTTTTAAGATGAGGGAGATTTGGACATAGAGACAGACACATAAGGAGAACATCCTCTGACATCAGAGTGATGCAGCTATGAGCCAGCCAAGTGACACCAAGGTTGCAAGCAACACCAGGAGCTGGAAGGAGCAGTGAAAGATGCTTCCTCCGAACCTGCAGAGGAAGCACAGCCCTACTAACACCTTGATTTCAGACTTCTGGTCTCCAGAACACATTTCTCTTGTTTTAAGCCACTCAGTTTGTGGTACATTGTCACGGCAGTCCTAGGAAACTCATACACAAGGTGTCGAGAGGTGGGAAACGAGGCAATCTCAAAAAGACAAAGAATGAATCTGGAATCGGGCTTTTATTCAGCAATGCCAGATAGTGTGATACAAAGAGAAAATGTCTTCAAATTCTGAGCATTTTTCTACCGAGAATTTTGCAGTGAGACAAATTAAGTCAGGCAGAATAAGAGTATTTTTAGAAAATCAGAGATTTGTAAATTTAACCCTCTATGCCATTTCTTACTTGAGGATATACTTCAGACAAGTGAAGAATTAAATCATGAAAGGGGAAATATGATGTCTAGGAAATAATATACCATATTGAGGAAGCAAATGTTGAGAAATCTCATGAGGACAGTTGTGTACAGATTTAGAAAGTAGCTAGTCTAGATTTAAAAAGAAGGAGACCATCTGAATGAAAATCTCTTGCAGAAAAATAGATTGTTTTAGTATGCTTGAAATGTTTTTAAAAAGTTGAAATTGAGGCATGCCTGGGTGGCTCAGTTGGTTAAGCGTCTGATATTGGCTGAGGTCATAATCTCACTGTTCGTGAGTTTGGGCTCTTCATCAGGCTCTGTGCTGACCGCTCAGAGCCTGGAACCTGCTTCAGATTTCTGGGTTTCCCTCTCTCTCTGCCCCTCCCCTCCTTACACTCTGTCTCTCTCTTAGAAATAAATAAACAGTTTTTAAAAATGTAAAAATAATTAAAAAATAAAAAGATGAAATTGGATAGTTTGATAGTGAAAAGAACAAAGCAAATGGCAAATAAAACCTCGCAGAAAAAAATGCACAGCAAGAAATCAAGTGTAATCCTACTATACTTTTCGGCTATGCATTGAACAGAATTCATATGGTGTTATGCAAATATATATTCATATTTATATACAAAGGTGTGTTTGTACTGCTTTAATTATAACATGAAGAGAGAGACATCACAATGTAATTATTTAAGTATATAATTTATCTATCAAGTTGAAAGTTCATCACATATTACTGTAAGTCAACCTTCTTGTAAAGACCAGACTAACAAAGAGAATGCTGTATGTGTGTGTGTGTGTATGTGTGTGTGCATGTGCATGTGCACCTGTGCGCATTCATTGGGTTGGAGATTCCCCAAATTAATTATCACAGAAAAAGGGTATGGAAAGATTTGAACTAATTGGACCTGCACTGACAGTATTTGACTCTTTTGAACATACAACATTGGCAATTTCCTGTGGTTTAACCTTGTAGTTTTTTACATGGCTTAAATTAATCAGATCTAAATTCACATACCTAATAAAAAAGAGTCAGAATATTTCCTTCAAGTTTCTGCAAAATGGTTAATGTTGGGACAATTTTTTTTAACATATTCATTTCAGTTCCTAGGATCCATGGGTCCAGGTTGTACTGACTTTCCTCTTTTGTCACCCAACTGTGCTGGCCATAGTTCACAGAATCTCCTTTATAGGTTATTAAAGATTATCCTTATATCATTAAGCCTAGTGGATGCTTGGTGACTCAAACAATAATTAAGGTATCACAAAAAGGAAGGCCTGTTCAGATAAGAGAGAGAAAGCAGAAAACCTGCCCCTTTTGGGTCTGTTGAGGTCCAAGTTGATATCTGACTAAGTACATTGGGGAGTCGATAGAAATAGAAACATACAAATAAGCATGAGACAAACCAAGAAAGCTTTTCTTATTGTATCTGCCTCCAGCTAAAGTCCCCTATAGAGCAATGTCCTCCATGCTGTGTGACAACCTAGCAAGGGGGAGATTTGCCAGGTAGCTGATGGTGAGATCACCCTACCACTTTGTCTTGGCATTCAAGAAATCAGAACTTTCTGTGTGCCCTGACAAGGGCACAGTAGCTGCTGAAAGATTCACTTAGTCGGCAGAGACCTAGGATGGGGTTGTGCATGGCCAACCATCAATGGCAGTGGTTACTACGTAATATTAAGAGATGAATGTATTGATCTTAGCTGATGACATTAAAGAGATTAAGCAGCCCAACATCCAATGCCAAAGACCAGTCAAGAAGGACAGCACTAAGACAACCTACCCTCCCCTTGTGGCTGAGAAATGTAATCAGACTTCACCTTGAACATGAAAAAAAAAAAGGAAAAATTTAGCTGGACTTAGAATGAACTGGAAATTTGACCAAAGGAAACATTTTAAACAGATAAAATCAAGATAAAAGTAAAGGATAAATCTAAATTTTTCATCTACTAAGTGGACTGGGGACTAATAAGGAAGATTAAATGACTTCTAGATTTTTTTAAACTTGACTTTGTATATTAGATTTGTGTGATCAAATTTTTGACCCTGACTACATTATAATTTGTATAAATCTGAGTTGAAGGTTTTCAACAAATGACTTTTTCTCTAAGTTTACAATACTTAAAAGATCACATGGATAAGATAAAGAAGGGAAAGTCTCAAGTTCTCTTTTCTCTCCCCTTTGTTATTAATTCATAGTTTATATGTCAAACAAGAGAAATAACTCAAGTTTAAGACATAATCATAAAGAAAGTAAAAAGCAGTCCTTTGTATGTGGTCAAAAGTTTAACTGGTCAAATGTAGATAAATTGACTTTTGAAATTCAGAGTAAATTTAGTTTCTTATCTAAGGGCACCATCTTGAATCTTTGAAGAGGTTGAAACTCAGTTTCCATGTGTTGTATACATATTTAAATGACTATCACTAACCAAACCTAGGAGAAACACCCATGTTGATCATTCCAACCACATCTTAACTCTAATGTTTATTTCACTTTATTATAATCCTTCTAGACTATTGTAATGTTTCTCCTGAACAAAATAAGACCAGTCCTCATTAAAAAAGGACAAAGGACAAAGCTTAGTAAAATTGTTTATAATGTACTGGTGAGTCTCAGAGTCTGCTATGTGATGCAATAAATTACCCGGCAAACAAAAGCTTAATTTACATTTAAAAATGCCAGCACAGCATAAGTAAATGCAATGATTATCTGATGCATTATGGTAACATAACTAAAATAAACTATCAGGCCAAAATAATTTACTTAAATACTAACAACCTGCCTATGAATAATAATCACTGCCTTTAATTCACTTGTGAGGAAATGAGTTTTCAGAAACTCAGAATTAGGTGGAAAAGAGGGCCAAAATTTAGATAAGTACTTATCACTGCAGTAATTTTTCCTCCATTAGGAGCACAAATCCTAACCTGACATGCTTATAACTCAGCTGCTAAAATGTACTGACAACTGAGACCATTCTCTCCCGAGACAGTAAAGGAGCTAATCTGTCATAAAACTCATTCCCATATTTTATCATCCATTAGGTGATAGAGATGGAGTTTAACCTAGGATTAGTCTTTGGGATAAGATTTATAAAAACAACAAAATGTGCAAATGTCTCTATTAGCTATTAGAACCATTTTGATGAGGTTATTGGACACAAGCAGTACTATAGAGGAACATTCCATGTCTGGTGTTTCTTAATGTGTAATTACTGTAGTAAGGATTATGCAATTCAGGAAACAGACCTCGTCATCATCTTGTCTTTGGGAAAGAATCCATGGAGGGAATTTCTGCAGCAATGTTTCAAATAATAATAATAAAAAAGAATAAAGTAAGTTAAAAATAGTGTTTGCAAAAGCCCACTAAGATAGTCTTTCCCTTTACTAAAAATTTAAACGACCTAACTGACATCATTCAGGTCTAAACTTTTCTATGTTCTATCTCCAATTCAAATTCCAATTCTCCCATTGAAAAAGTCACTCAAACATCAATTGAAAATTCATTATTGACATTGTATTGAAAAATCAGGTGATTAAAAGCTGCACACAGGTAGTTTTTTCCCAAAAGCAAATGGTTTATACAAACCAGTAGGAGCTAGAAAAGGCCATGTTTTGATTTATATTGATTGTTTCCAAAGTAACAAAACAGAACACCAACAACCAAAAAAGGTAACCGACTATGTGCATAATTCTTTTCCCTTATGGATTATCTTTATTTCTGCATTCAGTATGAAATTTTTAAAAATCTTTAAAATGTTCATATCTGACTTCACAGTCCCAAAATGCTATTCAAGAACTAAAATAAGAAGAGTATAATTATGATATTTAGTTGTATGACATAGTGTCATCATAGCAGTGACCAGCATATTTCATTAATCTAGAACTGAACTTACAGAGCAAGCTTGTCATATTCCACCTTCAACTTATTATCACAAAGAATCTATCTTTAAACCAAACTCTGATTATATCTTCAATAGTAGCCAAAGGTCAACAATGCTTTGTATAAATTAAAACTACCTACATTATGTTTTTGTTTCCAGAGTAGTAGGTTTTTCATTGGTTGCCAAATAACCAAATAACGATGCAGTTATTTGACGGCCTGAAGGTCATTCATTCAAAGGCCAGAAAATGGAGAAAGGGAGTTCATGCTCCAAAAGCACCTTCTCCTGGATTGGGTCTCATGCTCAAGGCTTTAGGGGGTTAGGGTAATTCCAGGCCCAGTAAGCAAGTTGACAAGTGGTTTTACTGGGGAGAGGAGGCTTCTCGGAATCCGAGTGCCACATTTTTTCTTCCCTTAAATGGGCACAGATGGATGTCTGGAGGTGCTGGTAGGTGTGATTTTTGTTATTACAATTAGACGATTGGGATGGGGAGGTCATCTGGAGAATGAGTACTCTGTCTGAACTGGATCAAACTGGTCAAAAATGGGGTCGTGGGGGGCTTGTTTGGAGCTTACATCTTCTTGCATCCGGCCTGGCAGCTGAACTTGTAAGCAGGGCTAGAAAACTGGGTTATTGTGGCTTGTGAGCAAGTCCCTGGTGACATGTTGATACCTATTTCCTTTACTTTGATATCTGATATGAAGAACACACAAAATATTACACATGCTGACTGACTCGAGACTCACCTATTAGTTTCTGAAATGAATATTATTTACCCTTAGACTCACAAAATGTCTACCCTTTATGGCTTCCTAATGAAAAAAAAATTAATACAGTTGCAATTTTGAGCCACTTGAAGTTTTTGCTCCTCTGATTAAATAGTTTTTTGCTTTCCCACTCAAATTTCATCCCACAAGGACAACTAGTTTTTTTGTGGTTGCTGTTGTTCTGATTGAAATATCTTTCTTTTCCGGGTAATACTTTTGGCAACCTGGATTTATTCAATGTTTCTACAAGAATGGGAATTTTTTACTTTTTTGGGTTTTTTTGTTTATTTATTTATTTTGAGGAGAGGGTAGGGGCAGAGAGAGAGAGGGAAAGAGACAATCCCAAACAGGCTTCAGGGCTGTGAGCATGGCCCAATGTGGGGTTCACACCCATGAACCATGAGATCATGACCTGAGCTGAAATCAAGAGTCGGAAGCTTAAGTGACTGAGCCACCCAGGCACCCGGACTTGGTTTTCTATATTTACAAACTTAGTAGAAGCATCATATATACTGGGATCAGATCAAGTCTTGCTGCCTTTTCTTCCTGTATTTTTTAATGATCAATTACATAGTTTATAGAATAAATTTCAATTCCTATAAGCAGTAAAAGAGGTCAAACACTGGCAGCTACATAAATCCAGTGAGGTTAACTGGGCCATCGAAAGTAAATGCTCAAGCATCCATTGTTTCATCTGTTTTGTTACCAGATGATTCTCTTTCTTACTTTGCCTATTTTATTACCAGTTTCTTCAGAAATGAAAGGTATAAATTATTTTGAGAGTAAAAACAAACATGAAAACTCAATCGCTACCTGTAGAATTTGTGGATAGGACTAAGTGGCAATACCACTGCATATAAGGCAATGAAAATGCCTCCATTGATATTCATAGACATTTAGTAAAAAATAAAGCTGATGGGATCCATATATTTTCTCATAATTAATTTTGTGCTCCAATTTCTAGACTGAGCTCACATAGTCCTTGAGTAAGTGTAGAGGTAAACAATTATTTGAATACTAAATGGTTATTAAAGATACAGCAATATTTTATCAATCTCATACCATTAATGTCTTTGAATTAAGGAATATTACAGTGGAATTTTCTAGAAGAGGCATCTACTACATGAGATAAGAGGAAGGAAATGACTCTTTTTGTGTTCAGCAGTGGAATTTGACATGTAAGTAATCTGTAACTTGAATCAGGTATTTTGTGTAAAAACCCCCTCATTTCTTAAAGAAATAGCACTTGTATTTGTTCTTGTGTCTAGAGCTACTCTTCTCTCATTCTAATTTAGGCTTCCAAATATGAATGTAAACAAATAATTCAGACAAATAAGTGATAAATGAAAGAGACTTATATCATTTCGAAGCTAAAGCAGAGAAGAGTAGGGTACATGCTCCTTGAGCCCTGTTGTCCTGCTTAGGTGATTTTGGGAGTCACATGATATGGTAGACAGAATTGGAAGCCCATTGCTAAGTCACTTCATACAGTCGGGCTTCCCTGGGGAGTTACCCAGCTTCTTTCAGACTCCACATGGACCAGTAATAAATATGTTAAGCTTCTGTGACTCATTGATTAAATTCATATTGCAGCATAATTTAAGCCATGGAGACCAACTCACTCTACAGTCTTCCTTTTCATTCCACTGAGCTGATATCATACTCTCTCCTTCTCTTTCATCATCAGACTCTTCCTACAGTAGATTACTGTTTTCAGTGTCACTCAATCCCCAACCCCTTTAATGTCTCAATGTTTTCTTATTGGTATATTTATTTTACTGACATTGTTTTTATTCAAACATTATCTCGTAATTACCAAATCTATTTCATCCTCCATACCTTGCGAGATCAGTTGACATTTTCAAGCACCTTCTCCCTTGAAGATATTTCTAGCTTCAGTAACAAGGCAAACCTAAAGTTGCTCTTTCCCTATCCTTTGAACATAGAAATACAAGTCTTTCAAACAGACCTGATGTTAGCTTTCTTTTCCCTCTTTCTTTGCAAAAATAATCCGTGTCCTTTGTTTTGTATGTAGCCTCATTCTCTTGAGTTTGATATCTACCTGTAAAATAAAGAGTGAAAAACTCGTCTACAATAGTTGGCCATTACCTCAGACTCCTATGTCTGACATTGACCTTAGCATTTTCTCCAAGATTTTCCTTATAAGCCTAAATGTTCTCATTTCCCATCTGTTTTGAAGGAATCAATGTCCATCCATTCATCTAGACATTAAAACTTGAATTACTTGGGGCGCCTGGGTGGCTCAGTCAGTTGAGTCCGACTTCAGCTCAGGTCATGATCTCACCACTCGTGGGTTCAAGCCCCTCTTCGGGCTCTGTGCTGACAGCTCAGAGCCTGGAGCTTGCTTCAGATTCTGTGTCTCCCCCTCTTTCTGCCCCTCCCATGCTCATGATCTGTCTCTCTCTGTTTCTCAATAATAAATAAATGTTAACCAAAAAAAGAATTAGGAAAAAAAAACAACTTGAATTATTTACATCAACTTCTTTTCTTTTGAGCTCCATCAATGGCCTGTATCCCATGAATTCTAATTCCATATTGTTTCTTACCATGTCAAATTCTGCTTTCTCCAACCACACTCAGCCAAGGCATTGGTAACAGCCATACTCAGACTTTGAAACAATTTGAATTAAAATAGACAGTGAGGTTAAATACAAGAGCTAGTGCATTTGCAAACTAATTGTGCTCTCGTGGGGTAAGAACATAAGGTGTCTCAAAACTAACCTACTCATCAGAAACCCATGGCCTTCACCAATTTGCATGGGTCTGCAGACACTTTTTTTTTATAGACTGTATATTTCAATTCGCTGACTATAAATCCAATTTTATACAAGACCATTTAATCAATGCTCCAAACCTCTTTCCATCTTTCCATCTCTTTAAATGTGCTCTCCACATTGGAGAAAAAGGTAGCTTGAGTCTATTCTATATATTACTTGCTATTGGCATTCTAATCCAAAGAGCCCACACTGTTTAACACACTGAATTCAAAAGTCACCACCGCGGCTTTTCTTTTTATGCTATTCTCAGAGCTTAAACATCTCTTACATAGACTATAATCACAATTTCTTAATTTCATACCTTACCCAATCCAAATTTAACATTGCTAGCTACAATAGTTTGTGGAGGTTGTGACCATGCCCCTCCTCTGATCCACACCACTACTTAGATCTTTAATATAATATTAAATATACTATCTAAGTCTTTACTATAATACCTTAGGACTTTATATAATCTGGTTCCAACCTAAGTTCTAAATTATAGATATTATGTATGCATTCTTGGCCTCAGATTGCATGTATAAGTAGGGTGACTATGCAATACAGTTTATTATAAAAACTAAGAAACTGTTGAGAAAAACAGGGAGTGGAACACAAGGGTGACAAGCACAAATCAAATCCAGCCCAGACACACTGGGATGCAGAGTGAACCTGACACACAAACTTTATCTCCTTTTGTAATTTTGTACTCGTGTACAATATATCCATCCTCCCCTGGGAATGATCCTCACTGAAATACTATTTATATTTTAAATCCTAGCATAAATAGAAGTTTTCTTGTGTTTTTTCATCCTCTGAGCATTATGTGTACTAGGTGAGGGCTTTTTAGGTTGCAAATGCCCAGAGAACTCAGAAAAGCCCAATGAGATTGCCCTACTGAGGAGTCCTGAGTTGATCAGAGACTCAGGCATGACTGCATTGGGTTGAGGGCTTCACCTCCCCAAGTTAAGCTTGTCTCCCTCCAACTGTGGCCTGGTCTTGTGTGTAGCAAGGAGAGTCATGGCTTCAAGACGGTAAGGCTTCTGTTACGGCACCTAGAAAACCAGGAGACAAGACACATGATCCTTCTCCCAACCTTTATACACAAAGCCATAAACAAGGAATTTTACTGATTTGCCTTTAGCCTCCTGCATATTTCTGGGCTAATTATGGTGCTTGAGAGGCCCAAGTCCTATCTGCAGCCTTGTTTCTGGAAGGACCACAACGGGTCTCCTCCAGAACCACAATCAAGGAAGGCTCTCACCAGAATTTTGGACAACCAAAATGAAAAGACCACTGGAGTTTTGTGTTTGGGTCTATGTGTTTGAATCTTCACTTAGAGAGTTGCTAGCTACCTCTCTAAGCTTTAGCTGTGAAACATGCCACTTGCACATATGAGATAACGTCTTCCACAACCCAGGCTAAGCTAACATTTGTTGTGACTGATGTCAATATCACCACTTCTCTTCCTCCTGATGGGTCATCGATCATACTGGGCTTTTTCTTCTTTTGTTACGCTGGGAGCTTCTTGCAGTCAGGACCCATATCTTTTTTCATCTTACACCCACAACACCTAACACGAGCCCTGTGCAAGGCAGGCACGGGCTACAGAGCTCCTGATTTTTATTTCACTTTCTCCTGAACCATGCAGCGCCCACGTCCACCTTTGTCCCTGAGAAATGGCTGGCTGCCCAGAAACAATGCCTTCTACCGCATCCCTTTTATCTCACAAAAGGGTTGGGGCAACCCATTACATACTTGAGATACATAATACACTTTTGAATAAAATCAGAGGGAAATATGGTGTATGTAGCATCGCGGGTGATGCGGTGCTCACGACTTCCCCTCTTCTCTAGAACCCCTGTCAGAAAACGCATCATCTCAGTTTGCAGTGGGTGCATCACCACCCATATTCTCTGGCCTGTGCCTGATAGCCCCGTACCTTTTCTAGCTCCATCAACACAAGAATAACTGAGACCTTCGTGGTGAGATCATCGCAAATCTAAGATCATTAAAATTAGAACAAAATTTAGCCAATATGTGTTTACAATTTTACTTAAGGAAAAATGTCCTCACTTTCAAATTCTTACAGCTGCCTACTTTCCATCCCCACCATCATAAAGCTGCTAACACTCTTCCCATTTTGATCTGTTTAAAGGGGGAAAAAAAAAGGAGGGTGAAGAGTTCATGCAGTCATTTTTATATGCCACAAATAAAATAACTCTGCTTCTTTTTCGGCACATGCAGAAGTATGAAAAGCCTCTCAGATGCCTGACAGAACTGTCATTGTTTACCATTAGCACTGTCATAGCTGTGGGCCTTGTCATTCTCTACAGTGGGGTATAGCCTGGCACCCTGCCTGACAGTGAAGATTTGCAGGATTTGTCTTCCTTCCCAGGATAATTCCTGGAGAAAGTGTGCTCCCTAGTGTTAAGAGCAGCTAAATCACTGGAGGATTCCAGCTGACCAGCCAGAAAGGAGGTGGACGCTCATTTCTCCCTCCTCCCCATTGACACCTTGGCTAGCCTGGAAGCTGTGTTGCAGATTTGACACATGACTAGTTGTGTTGCGGATTTGACATTCCTGTGCAAACAAAAAGATATAAATCTAATTGTACATGCTTTCCAGAAATCACCTGCATGCTAAGTGGCTTGATGCTTTTTCAAGTCGGTTGACATCTCTGTAGAAAGCATTAATAATTGTTCCATTTATGACCCGAAAATGAAAACCCCAATTTATGTTCCTTCTTCCTTACCTGCTTTGAAATGATAGCCATAGTGTGAAAGTAAAAGATTCTCCTTTCTGTTTGTTTTTTAAGGTAAAATCAATGTTTTTCTTTTGTTGCACTGCAACCTTTTATAAATAATGTATTTTACTTATGTGAAAATGAAGAGGTCATTGTTAACAAAGAAATTAGACATCAAGAGGCAAAAGTGAAGTGTGCACCCCACTATTTGTCTAATTAAGAGCTATTTTCGCTGGAAGATCTATTTTGCTAGAATAATTGCAGAATACAGCTCCTAGAGGTGAATTTTTATTTATTTTTCTTTGGGAAAAACTTAGTCTTGACGCTTTGGATTCTTTTCAATCTTATTTTTAATAAATATGTTGGAGCTCTTTACTCTCTCATGCACCTGCATGTATGCATTTTGCTTAGAGAGTAATTAGATTATGGAGTTCCAGTTTGACATTTCAAATATTTTCTTCTATACTTCAATATCATATCGCTAGTGTCAACATTTAAAACAAAACAAAACAAAACAAAATACTTAAAACAATATTCAAAAAAGGTTAAGAATATTTTTAAAGGTCACTGGCAATCAACTATTAAGCATTTTAATGATTTGAAAGTCATCTTTTAAAAAGCCAGTGTAACAAACATCACTCTTCCCCAAGATTCTTTAACAAATATGTTTCTCCCAGGACACATGCTATAACTTAATTTAAGAAATATAAATGTAAATGTGATGTCAAATACTTCATGATATATGAAGATAAGAAATATCATTACTGTTTTAAAACGAAGAGAAAGAGAGCTTGTTCTAGATTAACTAAATGCTTTCTAGGAATCTGATCATAATTTCTGCTATCTAAACCATTAAATAGCATCTGGATAGTGCAATATTTTGAAGAACCATGTGCTGAAAATGACAGGAGTAGGAATGAAATTCTACTGGGTCTACTGAAAGAACATTCTACTGGATCTCTGGGTCCCTAATCTTACTTTGTGCCAGGGCCCTGGGGAAAAGATTAAAAAAATAAATCAATATAGAATTCTTTACATTTGACACTGAATATAGCATGTAGAAAAATTACTAATATTTATTTGTTAAATATTAGAATGAGCTATTAAGTATGCCTACAATTTCTATCTTTAGCTCTCAGAATTATTCATCTGGTTATTTAGAAGACCTAACCGGTTTTAGGAATTTGCAATACCTCTCACCACTTTTAAAAACCTGCACATTATGTAAAAGTATAAGTATATATTAGATAAAATTAACCTAGGATTATCTTGAGGTCAATAAAATTGATACTGTTTTATAATCTATCAACATAAGATAACTATTGGTTGTAAACATTATCAAATGTCTTGTTCTAGTCTGGGAACAAGAAGTTATTGAATGAGATCACTTTAAGTCATTGCTCTTAGTTCTAGGGATCTATGACTTTGGGTTAAAGCTTAAAATAAGGGCATCTTGGGGCACCTGGGTGGCTCGGTCGGTTAGGCAGCTGACTCTTGATGGCGGCGCAGGTCATGATCTTACAGGGTTTTTTTTTTTTCAATTTTTTTAATACTTTATTGCCAAGTTGGTTTCCATATAACACCCAGTGCTCTTCCCCACAAGTGCCCCCCTCCATGACCATCCCCCCACTTCCCCTTTCCCCCTCCCTCTCAGCCCTCCATTTGTTCTCAGTATTCAAGAGTCTCTCATGATTTGCCTCCTAACTTTTTTCACCCCCTTCCCCTTCCCGTGGTCCCTTGTTAGGTTTCTCCTGTTAGACCTATGAGTGAAAATATATGGTATCTGTCCTTCTCTGCCTGGATCTTATAGTTTTGTGAGTTTGAGCCCTGCATCTGGCTCTGTGCTGGCAACGCGGAGCCTGCTTGGGATTCTCTCTCTGTCCCTCTCTCTCTGCCTTTCCCCTGCTTGTGTCTCTCTGTCTCTCTCAAAGTACATAAATAAACTTAAAAAAATACAGGAACCTTGCAGAAAATCCTATAATAAATTAATACAAAGTCTGTCTATTCCACAAAGAAGCTACATTTATTACTTGAATTCAATGTCTGGCTTTTATACTCCCCACTCCAAAAGAGTGTTATATTGGTGAGTTGAATGATGATGGATGGTGAGGTTACGTAAAAATCCTACATATTGGATTAATCTTTTTTGCTTATTTAAATTTATACATCTTTTGATATCATATGTATCTGCTTGATTTTTTTATTATTTTTCATCAATAAAATATTGTCATTGGGGAGATAAATACATGGTAACCTCTTTTTTTAAGTATTTTTGTTTTGTGTTGTTTTGTTTTTGAGAGAGGGAGGGAGAGAGAGAGAGAGAGCAGGGGAGGGGCAGAGAGAGAGGGACACAGAAAATCCCTACTAGGCTCCATACTGCCAGCACAGAGCCTGATGGGGGTCTCGAACTCCCAAACCATGAGATAATGACCTGAGCCAAAATCAAGAGTCAGATGCAGAACGAACTGAGCTACCCAGACACCCCAAGCCTTATTTTTTCAAGAAAATCCAGGAGTTAAACTCCTGGAGATGAAATATTGCCTTCTTTATCAAAAAGTCTACATTGGAGAAGGTTATTTGCTAATACCCACTTGAGAATTAGGTGTTCCCCTCCAAAGCAACACAGGAGAAAAGCAGAGTAACCAATGCCCTCCATAGGTAGGCACACGATCAGAGGTGAAGAGGGCCAGTGTGCCACGTGGCTGTGCCTTCGCTCTAACTTACCAGTGTGATGCATCACATCTCCCCCAGGAGAAGAAATGAATGAAGAGCAGCAGAAGGAAACCAGGGATATTGCTCTAACTAAGCCCCTGCCTCATGATAGGAAAGAAAAGAACCACTACACTACCCTCTCCACCATCCTCAACAACAAAAAAGAATATTCTCAAGCAGAAATGGGAATAACTTGATTTTCTGCAACTACTGCACCTTTTCCTTAAATCTGCTCAAAGTTATTATGCCACATTTTGGTTGTAAAAAAACTCTGCAAATATTATGGCAAATTATTTCAAATTCATAATAGACAAAGCCAGAAAAGACTTATACTTGCATATGTAATGTTCGAAAGCAATTTAGTCCCTTGAGTATCAGAGAGCTACTTTGAGCCTGATAGTCTCGCTAAATTCTAGAAAAATCAAATGGCAAAATTCTAGAAAAATCAAATGGCAAAATGTGAGAGTTAAATAGAATTTGTTTCTCTGTTTTTTTTGTTTTCGACTACATTTATGTTTAAAAATATGCATTAATAGGTATTTACATTAATGTTTTCTGCAAAAAGTGTAATGAATCTACCATTGTCATTTGCAATGAGTATCTATAGTCCCCTTTGAAAATACATGGTTTCCTTTTTTTTCCTATCCAATAATTCAGATAACATGAATTACAATTTATCTGTAGATATCAAATCATGTTAAAATCCCATGTTAACATCAAAAGTCAGTGTGCCTGTCTATATCATATCCACATGATATCGTGGAAGATTTCTGTCAAGAGTGAGACTGAAAACTGTTTGAAACACTTCCTGTTGGGGGAAGATCACTCTTGGAACCAGACAATAGTCTGCTTACTGACATGGATCAATTGGCCCCCGCTGTAAGAAGAAGACAGGATGCAGATTATGAAGAATGCTGAATGTGTCACTTTCCAAATTCAAGATGATACCAAACTGGGAGGAATAAGCAATACAACAGTCGATGACAAGATTGAGATTCAGGTTATCTACAAAGACTGGAATGCTGGATGATTACCAAGAATACAAAATTTGATAATAGGAATCTCAAGTCATGCCTTGGGTTTTAAAAAAAGAAAAAAAGGAAATACAAAGTAGTGGATGGTGCAGACAGTAGTTCATGGTTACAAGATCTGACTTGGCCATAACTCAACGTTCTCCAACAGTGCCGAGAGGCTGCTAAAAACAAAAGCATATGTTGCATTAGTAGAAAATGAGTATACAGAACTGCAAAAAGCAAGGATCTTTTTATGGAATGTTAAGTATGTATATCCGAAATTCTCGGTTTGATATTGGAACAAGAGTTTGATGAGTAAAGATAATATTTTACTGGAAAACAACAAAACATGTTAAATTGTTTACTTGGAAGAAAAATCTTTCTGAAGAAGAAAACATGATGAGTATTTAAGGGCTTCCCTGTGCAAAGGAACACCTGTTTTCTTTCTCTTTCTTTTTTTTTTATTTCTTAATATTTTATTTTATTTTTGAGAGAGACAGAGAGAGACAGAGAAAGAAAGCAGGAGAGGGGCAGAGAGAGGGAGACACAGAATGTGAAGCGGGCTCCAGGCTCTGAGCTGCCAGCCCAGAGCCTGATGTGGGACTTGAACTCACAAACCATGAGATCCTGACTTGAGCTGAAGTCTGATGTTTAACCAACTGAGCCACGCAGGAGCCCCAGGAGCAACTTTGTTTTAACGCTCAAAAGAATAGGACTAAAAATTAGAGAGTAGATTTCAGTACTTACTACAGAGTAAATGCTCTCTTAGCAATTGCTGAATGAATTAATGGCCAAAGAGTTTTGTCACACTTCAGTTTATGAAACAATAAGACAGGTTACCTTAAGAGAACAGTGAGTTTTCATCACAGAGGGCATTTAAGTACAAGCTTTATTAATGTTACAAATTTGTTGATTTGGTCAATGCGATGTTCCTTATTTCCCCTGAGATTGTCTTCACTTCTATAATTATTTCATTTTTCACTGAAAATTAATTTTATAGAAATTCATGCTGTTGACATTTCTTGAAGATCCTTAGGAGATATGCATACAATGGAAAAATAAGTAACTTCCAATAAAATGCTCTTCGTGACTAGAGCTTGTACAAAAGCTAAGACCAATTAATTAGAAATTGAGTAATCTTTATTATACAACATTCCCAGTCAAAAAACAGAGATGTTCGCCTATCATTAACCCATGGTATTTATGCCTTCACAGTAGGATGGCCCATGTCATGTGGAAGTTTCCTGATTTTGTGTGTGTGTAACAGTCAGCACAGGTGACATCATTGAAGTTCTTGACCATTATGATTATCGATCATCTCATGAGCACCATTCACCAAAGTTTCATTTGCTGTGTCTTTAAAATCTGCCTTCTCTTTTCCTAGTCTAGCATTCTGTTAGTACATGGGTCACGGGGCCAAACACCATTTCTCTCTTCATTGAGAGAATGAATTCTCTCCCATCTTTGGTAAAAATACTGATATCAGCAAGGGAGTAAGAGGTTAAAGTTAGAAAGACAAGGAAACATAAATCTAGGGTAACATCCTTGAAGTTTTTTCACTGTTCGTCAACGGTGCATAATGGATTAGACTATCTCTGCAGTGGTCTTAATTGGCCATTAAGATGGCTTAAACCATTGATTTGAGTGTACTAAGTTTGATGCTTTTTGGACGTCCTGAAATTGCCTAAGGTGAAAAGGGCTTAGGCATACATAATTTATGAATTGATTATCATACTATCCAGATAAACTTATATGGCCTTCAGGCTATTTGGATGCTACCATATCAAGTGCACTTCATTTAAATGCATCAACTTTCTTTTTCTAGATGGGTGGTGTGCCATTCTGCCTGAAATATTTTAAATTAAATATGTTATTTTAAATTAAGTATTTTAAATTAAATAACAATAACAAAATAAAGAAAATAAAATGGACAATCATAAAGGAACAAACAACAATATGCTGAATTTCCATGTCAAAATAATTTTGATTTCTTTATATTGAAAAGGTAAATAGCCACTCTAAGTGATAAAAATATATTGATACTTGTGCTAAAATAAAAAGAATTGCAAGCATAATAACTAATTTAATTTGATTAACTTTTTCCTTTATATAAAAATAAGAACTAATTTAAATAGAGAACATATTTATACTGAGAAAGAGAGATAAAGTTAACACTAAAACATTTCGCTTTGGGGAAGACTCAACAATTGAACTGAAAGCTAATTTTACTTGGAGAAGGGAAGAGAAGCATGTTTTATTCTCTTTCTAACTCCTCAAGTGCCAAGGCTTAGACAAATATTTCATTGGACTCTTCTCAATGTCAAAAAGTAAACTACCTTGGAAATATGAAATGGTAGCCACATTGTCTGCTCCTGAACAATGAACTGTGGGACTGACATCAGCACACGCTTGCTAAAGCTCAGGAAAGCAGTGTTACTAGTCCAACTCTGCTCACATGTTGTTGCCTAGAATGTCTGTCGGAAGAACCTAAAACTGCTGAAAATTCTATTAAGGAGAGACAAACCGAGAGTCTGTAAAATCAGAATTTGCCATTTCTGTGATGGCACATGAATTTGAAATGTTACCATGAAAAGCGAATAAAGTAGTTCTGCTTACCTAGAGATTTCTTACTACTTTCTTTTGGATTTCAGGGGGGAGGGGGTCTCATCATTCTGTTCATGAAATTGATTTATAACTTTGTTTAGAGCAAAGACCATTAATATTGATAAAGCAAAAATATGGGTATGTGGTCTACTTAGAGGATTTTTAAAAGGAGAGGAGTGTATATTTATACAAGAGTTTTGACAAAAATGTAATGACTTGTACTACCCATTAGTTACATTAAGGGAACCTCTTTGTGGATGACATTTATAGGTAACAAATAGTTACCTGCATCCTTCCTTTCTAAGAGAACCTGAGTTTTATTCAAAATGACTTTCTGTCTGGTAAACATGACACATCTCTTCCCAGATTTGCTGAAGGCAAAGGATAATTATGTGACCCAGTTCTGGCCAAAGGGATGTTAAGTGCAATTTAGCAAGGTGGAGTCTGTGTAAAGTTGTTGCATCTTGAGAAAAGAAAAAAAAATAAACTCGGCGTACACGTTCAGTTCAGTTTTTGTCCTTTCTCCTTTTTCTTGCTGTTATACTGAGAAAAAATCTGGAGATGGCATGGTCATATGGCAACCACGAAGACAAAATAGCCATAAATCTCCATAAAGATGTTCAAGGAGGAAATAAGAAGGATCCTGGACAGGTGATCACCCAGTGTGAATAGTCTTCCTGTTTTTGGACACTTTTGAGGCAGCGGAAACCCCTGTCTGGTGACGCCTCAATTCCTGAAGGTTTCAGCTTTTCTGAACAATAATAATTAGCCTGCTTTATTGACGTTCTCAACATACATGGTTACTTAGTAAGTTGAGCCTTGGAGATGCTAATTTGTTTATTCTCAGGAAGGAATGGAGAAGAGGCGCTCTGGAGGTAACAGCACTGTGTCAGAAATTATAATAATGGTTCTTGGAGATATATGTGAAATATGGAGAATATTACAGTCATTCCCCAGAAGTGTTAAAAAAAATCTGAAGATATTGAAGAACTAATCAATTACTATGACAAACCCAAGGGAGAAAGAGTGAAGACAGGAGAGAGAAGAGAAAAGTAAAAGGGAGAAAAATTGAACAGCTGAATTCCTCCAAATCAGAGGGTATCATACTCTCATAGTATAGGCTATTTTGTTTATTATACCAATGAATCAAAATATTTTTTGGAAGTGAATAAAGCATGCAGTGTTCCAAAGAACATTTCAAGTAATACGGCAAAAAAATAATAACGAACATGTGTGTATTAACAACAAGTATAGAGACAGCTTTATTTAAAGTTCATTTATTTCTTAATAAATTTACTTATTCAATTCATTCAGGAAGTCTCCATTCACAAATAATGAACATTGATTAACTATTTACTGTTCTAGGCCTTAGGCACAGAGTAGGAAACCATACAGGCGATATTTATACCCTATCGAACTTGTATTCCATGGGGAAATATATTCAATGAGTAAGTAAATATTTGATTTAAATATAAATCAAAATAAATGCTATGGAGACCAGGATAAGCTGTGTTAGACAAATTCTTCAGGAAAGCTTTCTCTGAGGAGGTGGCATTTTTATAGCTTATGTGTTTGAATAGGCGTATCTGTATTAAACTGCACATTTTATTGATACAGAAACACATACACACATTGTATTCATATATATATGAATATATATATTCACACATACATATATATATGAATAAATGAGTGTCATCAGAAACTTGTGCAAAACAACAAATTCCTGTTTCAGACCCTTATCATTGGAACATGAATTTGTAATCTCAACAGCAAGGTTACCTACTCTACCACAAGCATTGTGAGACTCCCAACAAGTAAAAAAATGAATGGAACCTGTTTCTGTCCTAGAGTAGGTCCCATCCCAGATGGGTAGATAGGCAAGCAGAAGTGATAAAAAAAAAAAAAAAAGGAAAGGAAAGGAAAGGAAAGGAAAGGGAAGGAAAGAAGAGAAGAGAAGAGAGGAGGAGAAGAGAAGAGAAGAGAAAAGAAAAGAAAAGAAAAAGAAAGAAAAAAGATATTTAAAACAGATGGCAAAATTCCTTAGAAAGAAGACTGTCTTTTATTAAGCAGGACACTTTGATGGGTCACTCTGATTGACTTTAATTGAAATGCTACCTGACAAGAGACTTCCTTTGTTATGCAGAATAAAATACAAAACAAAAAGCGTGGATGGGGGGGTATTGGGGTGGGGACAGAGATGCCAATGAGAGGGCAGAGGGACATGGACTCAAGTACTCAAGTAGTGCGCAGGGTGCCTGGCCCCCCAACATCCCCCCTCCACCACCCCATAACTGAGAAGTGGGCCTCCCCAGTAAGGACAGGATGCAACACGTATTAATTCAAAGCTTTTACTATGTGTTGTCCCCAGCAGCCCTCCCAGTTTTCTTGGGCACAGTCGTCCTCTGACTTGTGTGGCCTTCAGAACCAATTGTTGAAAGATTCAGGGCCCCACCCTCAGAGCTTCTGACTCAGATTGCCCCCACCGTGAAGCACAGGAATTTAGATTCCTAACCTGCTCTCTGGTGACTGACATTGCTAATCCCAAGAGCACCCAAGATCATAGTAGGGTTTAAAGTCTCTATGATTTTCCTCATTAACTTAAAGGATTTCCTCTTTATTTTTAATTTCTCCACTGCAGATATACAGTCAGACCATGCCATTCTATATTCTTTTACACAGCTCAACCAATGAATACAATTCTCTGGAACTCTTCTTTAGCCATTGTATTCATATATACATATACATATACATATACATATACATATACATATATTCAAGATAAATTCATTTTCTCCCTAGCGCAGTGGTCCTTTAACCTAAGTGGTTAACTGAATATAAATATACAGTAAAACCTTGGATTGCTAATAATTTGTTCTGCCGATGTTCTGCAAGATGAGCGAACATTTCTAATAGATTTTAACTTGATATATGAGTGACGTCCTATAGTATGAGTATTACGTGATGCCGAACTTCACATGATCACAACTGAGCGAATGGTTCTTGAAATTCATTTCACTATACAAGTGTTTTGGATTACAAGCATGTTTCCAAATGAATTGTGCTTGCAAACCAAGGTTTTACACATTAATATAAATGTGTCCATATCATAGGTATAGGGTAGGGGACATTTTTGTTACTCCTTTTGTTTCTGCTGTTGCACTTAATTTACAGTAATAGATGCAGTACACAATTAGTAGGGGAAAAAATGGTTTCACCTAAAAACAAATTACCGATAGATGCTGTGATGAAATACATTGGGGATGGAAATCGGGCACCCTGACTTAAGACAAAAAACCCTTCTAAACCACTCTACACTTTATTGACCTTTATGAGAAATCATCTCCTCTGAAATCCTGTTTTAACCTCATTATTTCCATCTTGCTGTCAGAATTTTTAATTCAACAGAGACCAATTTTTTGTTTGTTTTGTGTTCGTTTTTAACCAAGACAAATGTAAAACAATGAGGAGCCCTGGGAGCTTTCCCAAGCATCGGGATTTTCTGAGCGCTGAGAAGGTGCTGTCCAGGGTCCCTCCTTGGCTCACCAGCATCACGTGGGAGCAACCTGCCACCTCAAAGTCCCTCATTTGTTCTAGTTGGTAAATCCTGTCATCTACTTTGTAATAGCAGTAATAACAAGAGTAACTGTTATTTACAGAATGCTTGCTTTACACTGTGTATTTGAATCTGAACCACACAATCATGTAGGAAATATTCTTACTTAACAGATGAGGAGACTTCTGGAAAAAGTCACACTCAGGTTTATTCAACTCCTCCAATACCGTATGATCAGCATTCTGAATTCTGCATGATAGAGAGCTGAAAAATATTTGCTGAATGTAAGTTTATAAATGTACAAAATTATGATTTAAATGGAAAACCTACTGGGGCAGTGGATTGTGGAGACCAACAAACCTGAAATCAGTAACTGAAAGTGATATAGATGTTGGCTGCCAGATGTAGCGTGACGTAGAGACCCTACCCTTGGGAGACATTTAGTGAATAAGACTTTAAGAAAACATGGCACTTACATCTAGAGGAGGGGGTAGGCAATGAAGTCCTCATTTCCTTTGTCTTCTTAGTATTGGTGTAACTCGCACCTTTTTGAGGTATTTTTTTTACCATTGTAACCTTACAAATATTTAATTTTAATATTAAATATATTTTATACAATGTATTTCAGAGATGAGTATTTTTTAAAATGCTAACATTGGCCAATTGCTGATTTAGTTCTTTGTTCTAAAAGTTTAGAATTCTTTCTAGATGTACATAAATTTTGATTTTTGCTTGAACCCATCAATAAAAGGTTAAAGATTGATATCTGTGCATGTTAATCATGATGAAAATGTTCTATATAGTTTTGAGATTCTGTAGATAGTATTGTGCAATTGAGAAGCCCAATACTCCAGTCTGATGAGCAGAATTCCAGAGCCTACCTGATGATTTCCAAGTGACCATTTGGCAGGAGGGCCATCTCTATAAGACCACTCTCTCACTTTCTTCCTAATAACTTCCACATAGCCTTCACTTCTATGTCACTTCTTTATTCTATATTCTAAGGAGAAAGAGGAGAGAAGAGAAGAGAAGAGAAGAGAAGAGAAGAGAAGAGAAGAGAAGAGAAGAGAAGAGAAGAGAAGAGAAGAGAAAGGGAGGGGAGGGGAGAAGGAGAAAAAGAAAGAAAGAGAGAGAAGAAGGAAGGAAGGAAGGAAGGAAGGAAGGAAGGAAGGAAGGAAGGAAGGAAAGAAAGAAAGAAAGAAAAAATAGAAAACAGAAATCATAAATTTAAATTATGGCAGCAAAAGCAGTGTCTCAAAAGTGTTAAGTTAGTAAGATTTTAAAATACTTTCAAAACAAAACACAATAATTATCACAGACTTTACAGAATCTCAGGATTGGTGGGGGTCACAGATCATATTTTACCTTCTAACTTTTAGTGTAAATCTCCTCAACACTATTCTTAAGCATTTCTAGACTTGAGGATTCACTGTCCGTCTTTTTAAAAATATAATTATTGATACCACTGAAAACAATGTCAAAGTCGGATGTTTGCATGAATACAACAGGTGAAGTAGTCTCTTCTCCTACTGTGGCAGACATCCTTTGTCACTGCTCAGCACCCACTCCTACCTTTGTCTCCCCTCAGGGTCCCTGATTTCAAAATATCTTCTCTGGGTCCAGATTTCACTTCTGGTCCTGGAAATGCAGATCACCCAAAATCTAAGGATAATGATAGCACTTTAAAGAGTGAATGCTTCAAGGCATATATCTTAATTCAGACCAATGAGAGCAAGCAGAATTTTTTTATGGACTTCCGGGAAAGTTTGAGCTTGCTATTCTATTAACACTTCCGTAAGTAGCCCCGTCTCACTTTTACTGGGTGGTTCCTTTCATAGACAGGTGGCCTCATGTTGCCCTAGACATCGAGCTACCAGAGGGAAAAAATCAGGCCTCTGGAAGAAGGTGGAACTTAGGACACCACAGAAATGCCTGCAATTTACTGCAAGCAAGCCATGGACATGTGAATTTTGGTTTCTTTAATCTAGTTTCATTTGGATGAGTCAAGTACAACCTAGTGAGTTCCTGAGAAAAATTGAAAAGTGAAATAGAAAATATACTGCATGTTATGAGTATGATCTTATCTACATAAAGCCAACAGTCCAATTCTCTATGACACATGAACTGACAAAGTTGTTTGGTCACTTTTTTCATGTTCTGTAAATGTGTTCTTCTTATTCATAATTAGGCACACGATTTATTGGCTTATGTTCATTGAGCATCCAATTGAGATTAAAGATTCCCTGCACTAGCATGACTAATAATTTCCAACTCTCACTCATTTATATTAGTTTATTAGACAAAACTGAATCAACATTTCAGTATTTTTTTCCTTCATTAAAAAAAGAGCAAATACATTGGAAGTACTTTGAAAATGAGCAAACATAAAAGCTGAAAAGAGAATACTTCAAAAATTGAACTTTGGGCTGTATTACTCAGTACGTGTGCAGACTTACGGGAGTTCATGGACATCAGTAGATAAATCTACTATACTATGAATGCACTGAGGGCAAAGAGGGTATTTCTTTTCTCTACTAGTGTCTCCTAGGTGTCTCTGCTTTTGCCTACAATCTAGAAGACACTCAAGATGTACTGGTTTAATAAATAAATGAAATTCCAAAGTCCGGATTAAAAAAAAATTAATGTCTGTCATCAAGAACAATCTTATTTTATTTAATTTTGAGAGAGAGAGAGAAAGAGTGGGGAAGGGGCAGAGAGAGAATCTTAAGCAGGCTCCATGCTCAGCACAGAGCCCAATGTGGGGCTCAGTCCCAGGACCCTGGGATCAGGACCTGAGAGGAAATTAAGAGCTGGACACTGGGGACACTTGGATGCCTCAGTTGGTTAAGTGTCTGACTCTTGATTTCAGTTCAGGTCATGATCTCATGGTTGGTGGATTTGAGCCCTACATTGGTCTCTGCTCTAGGTGTGGAGCCTGCTTCAGATCCTCTGTCTCCCTCTCTCTCTGTCCCTCTCCCATTCTCTCTCACTCTCTTTCAAAAATAAATAAAACATTAAAAAAAAAGCCAACATTCAAGGGACTGAGCCACCAAGGTGCCCCTATCTTTTGTTGTAATAGAGAGCAACTGGAACATGTGAACATTCAATAGAGCCCTATTTGCTCTTTTTGGGTCTTATGATTTTTGTCATGAGAAATATCAGAGAAATTCATAAAATGAGATTTCCATCACTTTCTTTCAATGCCCCAATATTTATTCAAACATTTCAACTACTTGAAACTTTCATAAACATATTGTATGAAATGAGTTGGTGCATAATAACAATACAATCCCCACTTTTTCTCCCCCGACTGCCTGTACATCTCTTCCATCCTGCCACCCCTTCTCTGTTCAGTGATGTCTCTGATAGGCACTCCCTGCTTGCACTCTGTCTCTCTCTCTCTCTCTCAAAAATAAATAAACATTAAAAAATTTTTTTAAGCTGCTTGGCTCCTTCTCATCATTAGAGTGTCCATACTGCACACCTCCATCTTGCCCCCTGGGTGGCTTCTATTCCACTGAGAGACTAGAAGCAAAGGACCCGATCTGATCGGACCTACCCGTGGTGCCTCTGCAGATCTGTGCTTCCTGGGAAGGGTGGGTGTGCAATGCTAAATCCTAACTCACAGGCTCTGGGGGCAGGGACTCAGATGTCTCCCACTGGAAACTTTTGGGTTGGTGTCGGTATCTCAGGCTTAAGCTGTGTGATTTCTCTAGATCCTCCATCCCAAGTAAAAGCACCCAATGACCTAAATGACAAATCCTTACAACCAATTCACCCTCAAATCCCCCTTTTACTTTACTCCATATGTAATGGTTCACAAAGTACTGTGGTCTACAACCCTTATAGATTTTATTGCACTAGTTTGTAATATCCCTCATTTTTCTTGGATTACTTTTTTTTCTTAAAGTATACTTTTGTCTAATATTGGTATTGCTGTGCCACAATTATTTTCCTAGAATAATATTTTTATTCTTTTTATTTGAGTATTTTCCTATTTTTCTATTTATTTTATTCTTTTTTAAACAATCTAGATTTTATTTTAAATCAATACGAATAAGTGGGTGTTCTGAAGTATGTTTTATCCATTAGATGATTGATGTGTTTGGGTTATAATTAATTAAGTACATTATTTTGCACTTTCTATTTAACATCCTCTCTTTATGTGGTTATTTTTGTCACTGTCTGTTTTATTGAATTGACCAATTTTTACTTATTTCCTTTTAATGCCACCAATATCTGAAAGTTATACATTCTATAATTATTCTTTTAGTTGTCACCCTAAGTTGTCTATGGACATATTGATTTAATAAAATCTTATTCAAGTAAAATATGTATCCAGAAAAGCAGTCCAATCTCTTGTTAACTATCCTTTTATCATACATGATTTTCCTTCCTAATGCCATCTGCTGCTTTATTAAATATTTCTGTTCATCATTTAATTCATTCTACTAGCCGTAAGTTTCAGAAACATTGTTATCATAACTGTACGTCCCTAGTACTTTGAAATTGCTTGGGACATTGTAGGCACCCAATAGTTAGAGTTTAAAGAATACTTAGGGAATACTATTTGACTTCATTAAGTAGCATCATCACATAGAATTGAAAAGTATCAACAAATAAATTTTTTCTCTTCTTTCCAATTCCAGGTAAACAAAATCAGAACATTGGTTTACGTAGTTTGGTAGTAGTTAATAGGGTCATCGAGGAGAAATAAATGAGAGAAAACACTGTTACAATTATAATCTAATTATTTTCTTTCTTATAGTGGACAGGTGTTCTATATATAACAATTAGCTGAAACACAAACTCTATCATGTTCTTTGGAACAAAATTAATGTCAAGGATTTTCAAATATTCTCTCAACTATTGACTTTATGTCTGACCTATCCCATACAGTTTATGATCTTTTGGACTCAGAGATGAGTAAGGCACCACTTTTGACTTTGAGGTGGACACATGCTAGGAGAAAGATGGACATGTAAACATTGATTACAGTAGCTCTCAATGCTTTGACCTTTAGTGCTATGAGCTCTGCAGACAATTGGAAACTTGGAAAAGTTTCTGAGATGTTTTACAAAATTGTTCTGGGTGTAACTCTGGGTTTTTCATGTGGCCTTAAAACTACTGTATAGAGTGAATGTTGTGTCCTCTAGAATTCATATGTTGAAACCTAACCCCCAATGTGATGACATTTGGAGATGAGTTCTTTGGGAGGTGATTATATCAAGAGGGTGGAGTCCTTATGAATGAGATTCGTGCCCTTATAAATGAGGTTCCAGAGACCTGCCTCGCCCCTACAAGCATGTGACGTTACAACAAGAAGATGGCCATCTATCAATAAGGAAGAAGGTCCTCAACACACACCAAATCTGCCAATGCCTGGGACTTCCCAGCCCCAAAACTGTGAGAGACAAATTTCTGGTTTTTTTGTAAGTCACCCAGCCTATGAACACATTAAAACAGATAGAGCACTCATTCATCTTACTTCAGGGTCTCAGAACTTTCTGCTCCTTGGTTGAAAAATGCCTCCATAAATGATTGCAACCTTATTTCCCTTGTAGAGCTGGGCTTCTCTCTCATTAATTGGTCTTAGAGGGCATCCCTGATCACTTTCTATAGCAGCAGATCTCTCCTCACTCCCTCCCTGCTTCATTCTGTAGTGCCCATATTGTTACCTGAAATTTTGCCTCCTACTCATTTGCTTGCTTATCAGTAAGATGCCAGTCTCCCCAAGTGGAATAATCTCATGAAACAGTCTTTGTTTCTCTTGGTTAACCTTGTGATCTTAGTGGCCAGACCAGGACCTTGTATATAGTAGGCATTCATGATATGCATTAAATGAATGAATAAGACACCACAAATGTATAACAACTTTATGATAATCACAAAGTTTCCACCATGTATACATAAACTGAATGAGATGGGCAGCTATTAGAAAAATAAGCTCACCAATGCAAATATTTATTCTTTATTGCATTTTGTTAAACACTCTGGTGTTAAGCAAAATAGAAAGTGGAAAAGTGGTGTAGGCCAAATCACATAGTATATTTGGCCTGAGGGATTATGGTCAGAGAACACTCTTGTCTGTTCATTTCAAGACACTATCCCCAGACTTTGTTCCCTGCTCTTGGGACCCTTTAAAAGTTCAGTAATATTTGAAAGTTTCAATATGTTTTGAAGGTGGTTTTGAGGTTTCCTTTCTCTTTATATTCAACACACTTTTATATTCTACTTGGAACCATAATTTAAATTATTTGAATACCACCAGTGTATTGAATAGAAAAAAGTTTGGCCAATTTTTACAGATTGCCATTAAATTGTGCAGATATAAGGAAAATTAGGGAACACGCTTTTCATTCCCATATCGGTGGGCTTATTAAAGCATCCCTCAATATGTAATATTTCTAAACATAAAAATTAGTGAATTTTATAATAAATAAGATGCTCAAGAACCTCTAACTTTCATTGTTGATTATTAGAAAAATTATCTATTTTTAACACTAATTTGAACATTTGATTGCCTTTGTTTCCCAAGGGTTATAAAAATAAAACAAATCAATAAGAAAAAGTATTAGATAATATTAGTATATTTAAGCATTACTATTTAATCCACAAGAGAAGAAATTCAACAAGTTAACACACTGTTTAACCTTACTAGTAACTGAAGTCATGCAGATTATCATAATAGCTGACACTTACTGAAAGGATATTGGGTGTCAGACATGGTTCTAAGAACTTGGTATGAATCAACTAATTCAATCATCATAGTACTACTTTTGAAATAGCGGCATCATCATTATAATTTCCATTTTATCAATGAGGATCACATGAATAGTAAGTGGCGAAACTTGTACATAAAACCAAGATATGCTGGTCTCAGAGAACACATCCTAACCCACTATGCAATTTTGTCCCACTCAGCTCTATTTTGGTTCACTTGCATAAATGCTCTAACCATTTTTCACCACACAACTGAGCCAATGAACTTTTGCATTTATCTCACAGAAATGGAAACTAATGGTTACGCAAAATCCTGTGCTTACCAGCTTTGCGTATAATAGTTAAAAATTGAGACCAACCAAACCTTAAACCTTCTTTCAATAGGTGAGTGGCTAAACAAGGTGGCACATCCACATGATGGAAAATGGCAATAAAAATGAATGAACTAATGATACACATAACAGCGGGGTTGACTCTTTCAAGCACATCAAGCTGAGTGTGAAAAGCTAATCTCAAAAAATATGAATCGTATTGTATGATTGCATTTATGTAATATTCTCAAAATGACAAAATTATAGAGATTGAGCCCAGATTAGTGGCTGCCAGAGGTTGAAGGATGGCGATGGAGGAAGTCTTATGGGAAGGGACAGTTTTATGCCTTGATCGTAGTGATGTTACATGAATCTACACATGATACAAGGTCACAGAACTACACACACCCACACATACACACACACACACCCCACATACACAAGCGAGTACATACATAACTGGCAAAATCTGAAGAGCCGTGCATACTGTACCAATGCCAATGTGGAGGTGTTGGTATTATATCATGGCTATGCAGGATTTAACTACTGAAGGAAATTGGTGGAGGATACATGGGACCACCATCTAGATCATTTTGCAGATTCCTAAAAATCCGTAAGTACTGAAAATTAAAAACTTAAGAAAAAATCCTAGGTCTTGGTTGACTTTGCCCTCAAATTCTAGCTCCTATTTCATCACTTAACATCTTTATGCCTTTGTTATTTTCTTTCAATAAATTGGGCAAATGACTCACTGCTTATTTGACAAAATATATGAAATACTACACGTCCAGGCACTTAATTTTTTTGAAGATGGGGACCTATTTTTGACAGATGATAGTAGCCTAATGCTTCCCAGTGTCATTTTTCTGCTGCACAAAGACAAGTGATATTCTTATGCAAACTATAAGCCATATACTTTTACAAGGTGATGAGTTCAGTGAATTTACATAAACCTAGATGACAAAGTTTATGAGCAAAACTATCTAAAGTCTGTTTTATTCTTTTGGCAAAGATGACTCCCTTTACAAATGCGGCATCTATAATTATCAACACCCAAAAAGTGCTTTTACGAGCAACCAGTATACAATATTTGAAATAGAATGTGTTCACACTCCTTTAAAAAAATCCCCATTAATTCATTATGTGTCCCATAATCATGCAGTAGTATAACTTTCTACAGTGAAATTACTGCTACATTTGATATGTTGTCTGTGAAAACATATTTACCACCAACAAGAGAAAATCTTTAGGATAATAAGTCTCACCCAGGAGGTTTCAAAGTGATCTTTTTGAGTAAAAAATTTCTTTTCTTTAAATTTTTTTAATGCTTATTTATTTTTGAGAGACAGAGAGAGACAGAACGTGAGTGGGGGAGGGACAGAGAAAGAGAGGGAGACATAGAATCCAAAGGAGGCTCCAGGCTCTGAGCTGTTAGCACAGAGCCCGACGCAGGGCTTGGACTCATGAGTCATGTGATCATGACCTGAACCGAAGTCGGACGCTTAACTCACTGAGCCACCCAGGAGCCCCTTGAATAATGAACTTCTATTTGTGGAGTAAAGATTTGTTGAATCCCAGTGGTTTCCAACTGAAAAAAAAAAAAGTCAAAAACAAATACAATAAATTATAGGCTCAGGGTTATCCATTTTTTATGTTTATTTAATTTGAGAGAGACAGAAAAAGCAGGAGTAATGGAGGGGCAGAGAGAGAAAGAGAGAGACAGAGAGAGAATCCCAAGCAGGCTCTGTACTGTCAGCACAGACAGGATGTGGGGCTCGTCCCACAACCATGAGATCATGACCTGAGCTGAAATCAGTCCCCAGGGTTTTCCTTCTTAAGAGCGTTTAGGAGGAAGCAGGAGAATAGTCAAGATTTATATTTATAACTTTATATTTATAAGTGTGTTAGTTTAATATGAATTAAAGTTTGTCTGATTAAAAATAACATTTGCGGCACCTGGGTGGTCCATTCCATTAAATGAGTGATTCTGGATTTTGGCTCAGGTCGTGATCTCACAGCTTCGTGCTTTTGAGCCCCACGTCTGGCTCCATGCTGAGCACCACGCATGCTCTCTCTCTCTCTCTCTCTCTCTCTCTCTCTCAAAATAAATAATCTTTTTAAAAAGTCAAAACAAAACATTTAAACAGACAGTAAGCAAAACATCGTGTTCACCCTGATTTACCTAGCTGTGAACCATGAATGGCTTGAAAAATATGAGAACTAGACACATAAAGATTTTCCTTCTGACTTTTTGATGGGAATGAGTGGATTCTGCTTATTCTGACTCTGAAATAAATATTGGTGGACTTATAAATGAAGCAAAACTTCCATTCCTGCTAAAACAGAGAAGGTTTGTGGAAGTTCATGGTAAACTGGGCAATTTGGGGATGATAACTTTATAAGCTTTATTTTTCACCTTGTCATGATGTTTCCACGTCCTTTCCTTCTACCGAAAGGCATTCACGTGTTGAACCAAAAACTTATCTGAAAATATCCCTGTCAGAGGATTTACTTGTGAATAAAATTGTCTGCTTACTTAATGATTAAGAAAGGAAGAGGCTTCTTAAGGGCTTTTAAGGAAAATTCTTTTGTTAACCTCTGACAGTTGAGATAATTGCTCCTGGAAGCAATTAAGAGGAGGAAAGACCCTCCTGCTAATCTGCGCAGTGCTCTTCGGGAATGTTCTTTGGAAGATGCAGTGGCCTCTGGCTTTTCTTCACGAATTTCCTTCTCTAAGAGTGCTTCCCCACACACTTGACATCCGAATCGCCTTGGAAGATGTTAAAAGGTACAGATGCTCAGTTCCCATCCATAGGGATGTGGTGTGTGCTGATTGGGATTCAAGCCTGGGCAAGAGTATTAATTTATTTTTATTTTTATTGTTTTGTTTTATTACATATACTATGTGTGTGTGTGTGTGTGTGTGCATGTCTGCGCATGCATGTGTGTGTGCCTATAGTTAACACACAGTTACAGTAGTTTCAGGTGTAAAACATAGTGATTCGGAGTGCCTGGGTGGCTCAGTCGGTTAAGCGTGTGACTTCAGCTCAGGTCATGATTCTTGCGGTTCATGGGTGCCAGCCCCACTTCAGTCTCTGTGCTGACAGCTCAGAGCCTGGAGCCTGCTTCAGATTCTGTGTCTCCCTCTCTCTCTCTGCTTCTCCCCCACTCCTGCTCTTTCTCTCTCTCTCTGTCTCTCAAAAATAAACATTAAAAAAATATTTAAAACATATGATTCAACAACTCTATTCTTTATGCTGTGCTCACATGAGTAGCTACCATATGTAACACTATCATAGTATTCATTTAAAACCAGACAAACAATAGTTGCAGTAGCAAAAAACCCCAGGCGATATGAAAGGGCAGCTCGGTGGTTTCTCCTCACTTAGCTGCAAACACGAACACTTCCACTGCATAACACGTGCCTTCACTTTTCACCTGATGTTCACGAGAAACACTGTGTAAGTGAACAAGAGGAAACTGGTAAGGGAACCAAAGTGGTTCATCCTCAACGTGATGAGTCCATTCTGTGAATGGAAAGGTAAAGGAACTAGAAGAACTAAAACAATTTGGATACTGGGGCACCTGGGTGGCTCAGTCGGTTAAGCATCAAACTCTTGATTTTGGCTCAGGCCATGATCTCACGGTTCGTGGGTTCGAGACCCACATCGGGCTCTGTGCTGACAGCACGGAGCCTGCTTGGGATTCCCTGTCTCTCACTCTCTTTGCCCCTCCTTTGTTAATACTTGTTCTTTCTTAAAAAAATAATTAAACTTAAAAAATTTGGATACAAAACAATTGAAATGCTAGACAATTTTAAAACTTATTAAAAAGATACAGTAATCAAGGCAGTGTGCTATTGTTGTGAAGTCAGACAAATATATCAAGGGAATGAGATATCCAAACAAATGTGAAGAATTGATTTTTTAAAGGAGGGGCAAAAGTAATTCAATGGAGGAAAGATAGCCCTTTCAACAAATAGTGTTGAGAAAACTGTAACTGAATACCCACATATTAAAAAAAAATGAATCTGTACTTGAAGTTCACAACATACACAAGAGTAAACACCAAGTGGAATGTAAATCTAAATGTGAAACATCAAACTTGTAGAAAAAAAATATAGAATAAAATATTTGTCAACTGTGGTTAGGGCAAGGGGTCCCTGGATACAACACAATAAAGCAAGATGATAAATTTGATAGAATAAAAGGAGACCTTTTGTTTGCAAGAAAGACATTGTTAAGAGCATGAAAAACCAAGCTGTGCACAGAGAGATAATATTTGCAAACCACATATCTGAGAGGGAATTTCGTCCAGAATTTATGAAGAATGCTCAATACTCAGCATTAACAACGTGAATAATCCCATTAAAAACAAGCCAAAGACTTGAACAAAATCTTCATCAAAAGACTGTGCACATGACAAAGAAGCTGAGGAAAATATGTTCAATGTCATTATTCATGAAGGGAATGCAGAGTGTAATGATGAGCTACCACTACACCGTATTAAGATTTTGAAAGTTGAAAACATGAACCTTTTATTAAAATAAATGCAATTTCGCCTGGAAATCTGGTAGACATGCTTCTCTGAATTTGTGCTGTTGGTGTGGGTTTATGGGCGTTGTAAATTTGGAGAAAGTAATAAAGCTTTAAAATTTCATGTTTTTGCTTTATCTTATTGTACATTTAATTTTTTTGTATTGATATATTCTGGCTTATCTGCATTTTCTTTCTGAATCTGCAGAAAATGTATTCAAATGGTTTAAGGAAGCAGGAGAAACCAGAGGAGGTTTAACTAGCTGTAAGATAAAACAACAGAATGAGAAAAGGGGCACAATTTCAGAAATATGAAATTTCTTTTGACAACTGGTAGGAAAAATGAGAACATTGTACTGATTAGTAAGATGATTCTGATCTACTCATCGTGATGCCCCTCAGAAATATTACTGATAGGACTTTAAAGGCACAAGAGATGATAGGTCACCTTCCAAGTTGTTTCTGAATCGGGACATGAATGGCAAAGACAAATAAATAATATAACAAAAGAATAATTTAAAATTTTTAAATAAACATGAATACATTAAATCGATTTTACTATGAAATCAGCAAATTGCAACATGAGTGTTCTTAACATTGTCTTGATCTCGCATAAAAGAGAAGAGCCATTAAATATGCTAAATAGGAGAAATGTTTGGTTTTGATACAGCATGAAACACACACTGTTAATTGCCTTTAGTGTCTAAAGGTAAAATTAAATACTTGCCCCAGAAGGACAAAGATTTGAATCCAGAAGATGAAACTTGCCTTTATTATAAAGATCTGTGAGGTTTTATGTGTAAAAGGCAAATATTCTTTAAACTTGTTCCACTATATTTATTTTTTCCACTATATTTAAAATAACATGTCCTTAACAAATTAAAAAAAATAATAATAATCATGTGCCTTGAAATGATCCCAACTGTTTTACAAAGTTTGGGATGTTTCTGCCCAGACAATATGCAAGAAATATATTTTCTACATCTAATGGAAGCTAAGACTTAAAAAAAATTTTTTTAAGGTTTATTTACCTATTTGGGGAGAGAGAGAGTGTGTGTGCACATGAGTGCAAGACAGGGGTGGAGCGGGTGTAGAGAGAGAGAGAGGGAGAGAAAGAATCCCAAGCAGGCTCCACACTCAGGGCGGAGCCCCAGACAGGGCTCCATGATCTGATCTCAGGACTGTGATATCAAGACCTGAGCCGAAATCAAGAGTCAGATACTTAACCGGCTGAGTCACCCAAGAGCCCTGGAAGCGAATTCTTTTAAGAGGCAACAGCACCGAGAAAGCATAACTGTGGCTGGTTTCCTTGGTTAACACTCCCTTTGCAGCAAGATTCGATCTAGTAGCACTTAGGAAATGAAAACAGTTTGTCTTGACTGGTTAATATCTGGAAGACAAACCTCAATGTCATTGCAAAGAAGCAAAGGCAAGAGTGGATTTAGTCTTGGGGAAAAAAGATGCAAAGATGACAAATCTTTTTTAAAAAATAATACCATGTTTTTCCATAAAAAATTAGAGTTCTTGTCCTCTAGGTATTAGGCAAAAAACGATTAATGTGCTGGTTTCACTTTCATAATATTGTTTTTGCTGGAAAATGGTCCCCAGCTAAGAACGTCATGGACTATCCCTTTTATTTGACTTGCGTCCCTATGACTACTTCTCACCAATGGAAATACAACTGATGTGTATCATAGTATCCCTTCCTCCCTCCCTCCTTCCCTCTCTCCCACTCTTTCTTTCTTTCTTTCATGTTTATTTTTTTTGAGAAAGAGAGAGATTGTGCACATGAGTGCAAGCGGGGGAGAGGGGTAGAGAGAGCAAAGGGGAAAGAGAATCTCAAGAAGACTCCAAGCTGTCAGCACAGACCCCGATGCAGGGCTTGATCTCATGAATCCTGAGATCGTGCCCTGAGCCAAACTCAAGAGTCAGAATCTTAACCCACTGAGACACCCAGGTGCCTCAGGCCACAGTATTTTAAAAGCCAGTGTGCTGTCTGTAATCTTCCATCTGCCGGCTGGATGCCAATGTCCACAGTGACTTTGGAATCCACCTGTTGGAGATGGCACGTATTCTAACAGCCTGAGTCTCCTGATACAGACCAACAAAATTCAAAACATCCGCAGAAGAGAACTACACTTTCTGTCGATACAGTAGCTAATATTTTTCTAATACAGCTTACTAAGATTTATACTTAATTAAACTATTAAAAACACTAATTTGTTCTTTATTTATATATTACAAAAAAGTAGAATACAATATTTTTATTATTGTACTATTTATATTTTGAATACCTACAGAGAATGCAGTTTTTAAAAAAATCAGAACATTTTATAGAAATTGAAGACAATCTTTACAATGGTGTGTTCTTCTCGTGTTTCCAAAATTAGAAGAACAATGTCTGTATGATTATAACTACCAATTAGGAATACGTTGTAGTTTAGGTTTCCTAGAAGTCTATCTTGAGGCAAACATTCTAGCGAGAGCAGTTTATTTGGGATCTGATCCTAGGAAATGACAGTTAAGAGGGAAGGGACGTGAGACAAGGAAGAGAAAAGAGTTAATAAAATCTGTGTTGATAAACAAGCTATCACTGTGGGCTAATAAAGTTCAGCCCCACTGGAGAACTAGGTGAGAACAAATAGGACATAGGTCACCATTATTGCAACAGAGAGGCAAGGAATCTAGTGAATTTATCCCCAAATTCTCCATCATGCCTGAGTTATAGCATGGGGCAAGTGTGCCCTTTAGCCTAATTAAAACAGCCATAGCAAGAGTTACAGATTCATGGTAAATATTCTTAAGTGGGTAGAAGGGAGAGCTAAGCAAAGATGAATGTTCCTCTCTGAACATCTGCTGTGCTAGGTATTTGCATCCGATTTGGTGAAAAAAAAGGAGAAAGACGAAAAAGTTGATGATTTTTAAAAATCATTAATACATCAACAATCATTACATATTATCTTTAAAGGAAGATAATTCTCTCCAGGAATGCCCTGGAGAAGCAAACTCCCTGCCCATAATTCCCCTACTCAGAGGTAACCAATGCAGTCCTTTTGATGTGATTTGTTGATGTCACTCTTGTTGATTTTTAAGACTGTGTGGGAAAAACACTGCTTTCACCTCCAGCTATGGTGGCGTAAAAGGAAGTAGAACATCAGAAAACCAAACAGCATTCAAAACACTTTTCAAAAGACTCTGCTTCAGGCAATGAAGGACAATGGCCCCTACGAGCAGGGGCACAAACACAGTGAGTCTTACAATTGCCCAAGATTGCAGCCCAGAGCCTGCCCACCTTGGTTTAGAGGAACTGAGCCCAGAGGCAGCTTCTCAGACTCCCTGAGCTGAGGAGGAAGACGGAGCTGAGACTCAGACACCAAGAACACTATAGGTTACGGGACAGAGCACAGGAGAGGACACTGCTGCACAGAAAAAGAACTCTGGAGATATGCAGAGAGCCCCGTTGTGCATCAAACTGAGAATGTGATGAAAGTAGGGATAGGACCTCCCAAAAATTCTTAAGAAGAAAGGTATCTATTTTTCACAAGGACACAGAAGAGCATCCGTTTTCTCCAGACAGGAAAGCCTCATGACTCCTTGGGCATTGGGTGAAGCACCGGGGGCCTTGCCTCAGCACTGGCAGCTACATACACTTGCAAAGGGCGTGCTTTCCTCCTACTTTAATACCTCAACAGCAAGAAACAAACAGATACGTCTGTTTATAAAAACAGGACCCCAGAACAGAGTCTAAGAACAGAAGAATATTAAGTTAGAAGAATACAAAGATAGGTAGCCTTCGACAAACTAAAATGCACAGTGTCTGGCACTAGTCCAAAATTGCCATCAAGAAAGGAGGCAGGAAAATCCACCTCATAATAAGAAAAAATATCAATTATGCTAAATCAATCCCAAGCTTCCAGAGATGTAGGAATTAGCTGGCAAGTGCATTGAGATAGCTGTTGTAACTGTATTGTATATGTTCAAAAAATTGAGTAAAATCAATAGAAGGTATCAATAAGACACAAAACCTAGAAGCAAAATGTTAAGGTCTGAGGTTATATATATATATATATATAATATATATGTTACTATGTACTATAATATATTCTTTAATATACTTTAATGGTATACTTTTATAATATATAATAGTGTATTATATATATTAAAGTATCTATGTCAGGTTAGATATTAGAGATAAAAATTGAAGTGAACGTGAAGCTATTGCAGTAAAACCAAATAAAATGAGACAGAAAGAAGAGAATTGGATAAACTCTATGAGGCACCAATAAGCAGTGGAAAAACCTTCAAGTGCCCTAATACACTTGTAAGTTGAGTCTTTAAGGAAGAGAATGGGAAGAGAGCATGAAAAGCTGTTTGAAGAAATAATGCCTGAAAATTTTTCAAACGAAAAGGCTATGAATCCGCAAATCTGGGAGACTCTATGAACAGCAAATCAAGAAAAATGTAGAAATCTGTTACCCAGGCACACCATAATCAAATTACTAAAGACCAAAAAATAAAGACAAAATGTTAAAGGCAACTGGTATGTTAAAGGCAAAGGAAAATAAGGATGATAATAGATTTCTCTTTGAAAAAAAAAAAACGCAAGAAGACAGTAGAGCACCATTTTTAAAGTCCAGAAAGAAAGAGCTATCACTGAGTGCTCTACACCCAGAAAAAATACCGTCTTACAAAAACCGTGATGAAATAAAGACGTTATATTTTAATACGTACAGAAGCTGAAACAATCCACCACCAGCTGATTATAGTACCAGAAATATTAAAGAAAGTACTGGAGGCCTTAACTAGAGCAAACCCATCCATTATATGGTATGGCTCTGATTGTGGGTGATGATTTCCCTAACATATGCAGACGTCCAAAATTTCCAAATTGTATGCATTAAATATGTGCAGTATTTTTGTATATCAATGATATGTCAATACTGCTGTGAACAGACCTACTGGTTTGACTATCTCATTTTCAAATGAGAGAATTGCCATGTCTGCCAATTTCTCTTAACCAAAAGATAACTAAAATAAATTTTAATTCACTTCGCTTTATTTTTTTAAACTTATTTTTGAGAGACAGAGAGAGACAGCGCAAGCAGGGGAGGGTCAGAGAGAGAGGGAGACACAGAATCCGAAGACAGGGTCCAAGCTCTGAGCTGTCAGCACAGAGCCTGACGCGGGGCTCAAACCCATGAACCGCGAGATCGTGACCTGAGCTGAAGTCGGACACTTAACCGACTGAGCCACCCAGGTGCCCCATTAATTCACTTCACTTTAGTGAAACTTCTATCACAGGAGACTTCTGTGATCAGCTGTTAAAAAATTCTCAAGGTACTTTGAAATGTAGATAAGATTGCACTAAGAAAATGTCATGAATAAGTTTTAGAAAATGTTTGGATTCTAAATGACAAATTACTGATATTACTGTTATCTATAAGAATTGTTTTATATATATATATATATATATATTAATTAGATAATACTAAAATCTATAATCTCCCTAATCTCTACTTGACGTAGGATTTCACCACCATTTTGATACACCGATTTGGCATACTACACAGTTCTATTTGTTGATTTTCATTTTCACTTATTTTCAAGTCAGGTAGCATATTTATGTCTCTTGCTAAAGCTTTACATTTGTCAAATGTGCTTTCAAAGTCACTTTCTCTCATTTGTTGCAAACAAAGTGACAGGTTTCTATTAATCATGCAGCTTTGTATATATTCGTGTTTTGGGAATTTTTTTTTTTTTTTGGCCAAGCTTTATTAACATTTCTCACATGCTCCAAAATAGCATCCGATGTGTATGAAAATGCAGAGACAATGGGTGCCTGGTGGCTCAGTTGGTTGAGCATCTGACTCTTGGTTTCAGCTCAGGTCATGTCCCAAGTTTCGTGGGTTCAAGTCCTGCATCAGGCTATGTGCTGACAGCAAGGAGCCTGCTTGGGATTCTGTCTCCCTGTCTCTCTGCTCCTCCCCTGCTCTCTCTCTATTTCTCTCTATTTCTCTCAAAAATAAATAAATAAACATTAAAAAAAGAAAATGTGCAGACTATTTGTTATAGGTAGTAAGTTATTATTGCACAAAATATAATACTTAAAATTACTCACAAAATATTCTGTTCCTTTGTTTCTCCAATTTTATTGCCCTCTGCAAAGCACTATCTATTGGACTATCAGTTAAAAAATACTTTCATTTTATAAAGCAATAAATAAATAAATAAATAATAAATACATAAAATACAAATTTCTTAATTTTTCTGGTCACAAATCCTAATTTTTCCACTATTAAAAACTTTCTTTCTTTAGTTGTTTCTATTTTACTGTTTCATTTCTGCAAAAAAGCATGCACTGAAAACAAAGATATAAATCCCTCAATTATACACCTGAAACTAATACAACACGGCATGGTAACAAACTGGAATTAAAAGAAAAACTTAAAATTAATAAAAAAAAAGAAAACAAATAAAGAGAATTTTCTGGAATAAATAAGCCAATTCCAATGAATCAACTAATTATTAGAACTTATATCTTAAGAGTCTTTTAAAAAGCTGAATCCATTATATAAAATATATTATCTAAAATTGTATCTTGTCTTTGGTCATGTCCATGGTCTATTAAAATCTTTTATTTTGTAAAATAGGTAATTAATGGACAAGACGAGGATTATTGAAATGTATTTCAACAGTATATTCTCAGTTTCTTGCTCACCTACATACTCACTAGTTTCTGTAATTCCTCACATTTTACTTTCTGGAATTCTTTTTTTACACTTCAAAAAAAACTCTTTAACTGCAAAGGTAATCTTTAGTAATTGACTCGTTAATTAATGCATCATAATTCCTTAATTATGAATTTGATAATTCTATATTAATAATACCAATGTTAGAAACTCATGCATTTCAGATCATTTTTATCATCGTAGAAGGAATGCTGTGTTTTTCTGGCTAAATTATAAATTAACCTCGTAATTCTGATCCCCTTCTCTACCAGGTTTCCTTTTTTTCCTGAACACTGCACTACTTGCTTTTTATGTTTTTATTTTTATTTATTTTTATTTTTTAATGTTTGTTTATTTTTGAAAGAGAGAGAGAGACACACAGAATCTGAAGCAGGCTCCAGGCTCTGAGCTGTTAGCACAGAGCCCGATGCAAGGCTCAAACTCAGGGACCCAGAGATGATGACCTGAATTGATGTTGGATGCTTAACCGACTGAGCCACCCAGGCGCCCCGTACTTGGCTTTTTAAATGCTATACTTATGGGCTAATTTTAGTACAGATTTAAAACATATCTATTTTATTTTATTTTATTTTATGAGATGTTTATTTATATTTGAGAGAGAGGGAGAGACAGAGCCGTGAGCAGGGGAGGAGCAGAGAGAGACACAAACAGAATCCATAGCAGGCTTCAGGCTCTACTGTCAGCACAGAGCCTGATGCAGGGCTCGAACCCAAGACCCCTGAGATCATGACCTGACCAAGAGCCTGACACTTAACTGACTGAGCCACTCAAGCGCCCCAAAATGTATTTTAACTAATTCACGTTAAATTATAGTAAGCATACTATACAATAAATATTTTATTAGCATATTATTTCATACAAGTTATAATACATAACAATCAAATAGGTACACATAAAACTTCTATAAAATCACACAAACAGTAGTTACTAATAATAGAAAATTATGCATAGAGTTTCCAGGGATAATTAATGAAAAAAATTAACATTAGTGAAAAATATTTGTTTAAATATAAAGAAGTGAATAAAAGTGAGATATATTTTACACTTTTAGGTCAATGAGTGTATATACTTCTGAAATTTTATTTTCAAGATTAAAATTGTTTTTTAGGAAATGTTTGTTATTAAATCAAACTTTATTTATGTATTAATATGTATTAATAAATTAAATTTACATTACTTAGCATAGTTCTCCTATTTTACCTCATAAATAAAATAAAACTCTTCTTCTTACCAATAAGCACTGTGGATAACCTCTATAAACAATATGCACAACCAGGGCACCTGGACGCCTCAGCCAGTTAAGCGTCTGACTTTGGCCCAGGTCATAGCCTTGGGTTCATGGGTTTGAGCCCCACATCAGGCTCTGTGCTAATAGCTCAGAGTCAGGAGCCTGCTTTGGATTCAGTGTCTCCCTCTCTGCCCCTCTTCCTTCATGCTCTGTCTCTCACTCAAAAATAAATAAATATTTTTTAAAAAATGTAACGGGGCACCTGGGTGGCTCAGACAGTTAAGCGTCTGACTTTGGCTCGGGTCATGATCTTGGGTTCATGAGTTCCAGCCCCGCATTAGGCTCTGTGCTGACAGCTCATAGCCTGGACCCTGCGTCGGATTCTGTGTCTCCCTCTCTCCCTGTGCCCCTCCCCAGCTTGTGCTCTGTCTCTGTCTCTCTCTCTCAAAACTAAATAAACATTAAAAAAAATTTTTTAACCAGGTGCCTGGGTGGCTCAGTAGGTTAGGCATTGGACTTGAGCTCAGGTCATGACGTGCTGACAGCTCAGAGCCAGGAGCCTGCTTCAGATTCTGTGTCTACAGCTCTCTCTCTCTCTCTCTCTCTCTCTCTCTCTGCTTATTCCCCACTCGTGCTCGCGTGCTCTCTCTCTCTCTCAAAAATAAACAAACGTTTAAAAATTAAAAAAAAAATTTTTTCATAATGTTTTATTTATTTTTGAGAGAGACAGAGACAGCGTGAGCAGGGGAGGGGCAGAGAGAGAGGGAGACACAGAATCCGAAGCAGGCCCCAGGCTCTGAGCTGTCAGCACAGAGCCCGACGCGGGGCTCGAACCCACGAACCGCGAGATCATGACCCGAGCGGAAGGGGGACGCTCAACCGACTGAGCCATCCAGGACCCCTAAAATTTTTTAAATACAAAATAAAATAAAATAAAACTTTTTCAAACAATATATGCAACCTATCATTTTGTCTCACAACCACGCAAGGATTTTTTGAAGGAACCACAAGTGTGAGATTTGGTTGCACCGTGTGCCTCCACACTGCGTGAGTCTTGGGGTCATAGATGTGCAGAGTCATATTCTGCTTTTATTTAAACCGTTGATACTGTGTTTGTCAAGGATATTTTGCATTAATTTAACATCAAATATTTTATTGCATTAAATATTATCTGTCTTCCTAAGTTTTTTTGGTGTCCCGCCAAATCTTGTTCCTTGTGTAAATGACTCATGAGTAAATCACCGTTATCCCGGACCTAGGAAATCACCACTTGGATAAATAGTTAAGTTTTTTTATTATTATTTAAATCTCTTAACAAGATAATTTATTATTTTAATAAAAATACTTGCTATGTAATGTGGAGTTTATGATATACAGAATTTAAAGGTATGACTTTAATAGCACAAAGTTCAGGAAAAGAGAGATATTTGATAGCAAGATTGTTTTAAGACATTAAGTGGTTATAAAATCACTTGAAAGTAAGCTTTGATAAGTTAAAAGTGTGTACTATACACCCTGAATAGCAGCCACTGAAAGAACAAAGCAGAGTTATAGCTAAAATCCAACAAAAGGAATAAAATAATATCATAAGTAATATTTAATTAATCAAAAATAAGGCAGTAGGAAAAAAAAGAGGAAAAAAAAGAGCAGACAAGTGGAAAATAAGTAAGTAAAAATGGTAGTCCTAAACCTAAGCTTATTGATAAGCACATTATGTGTAAATGGCCTAAATACTATTAATAAAACTAAGCAATTGTTGGATTGAAAACAAATCAGGACCCAATTATATGCTGCCTATGAGAAAATCATTTTTCATATGAAGGCAAATATAGCAATAAAGTAAGCAGAAATTTAAAAAAAATACATGCAGTGGCAAACACTAATCTAAAGATAACTGAAGTGGAAATATTAATATTACACAAAGTAAATTTGAGAACAAAGAATATCATCATGGTAAAATGAGTCATTTCATAATGTAAAGGCAACAATCTTTTTTTTAATAGGTTTATTTATTTTTTAATGTTTTTTTATATTTATTTTTGAGAGAGAGAGAGAGAGAGAGAGAGAGAGACAGCGTGAGCAGGGGAGGGTCAGAGAGAGAGGGAGACACAGAATCCGAAGACAGGCTCCAGGCTCTGAGCTAGCTGTCAGCACAGAGCCCGACGCGGGGCTCAAACCCGGGAACCGTGAGATCATGACCTGGGCTGAGGCCGGATGTTTAACCGACTGAGCCACCCAGGCACCCCTGTAAAGAAAACAATCTAAAGAACATTCTAAAACCTTATGCTTCAAAATGCTCATGCACAGATCTCAAAATGCATGAAGTATAAATTGATGAAACTTTAGGGAAGAAAGAACAAATCCACAATTACAGTTGAATATTTCAATGTCCATTTTACATGTTTCATAAAACAACTAAAATCGGTAAGGGTATAGAAGATTTGAGTGAGATTATCAAGCAATTTGACCAAAGTGACATTTTAGACCAATCCATTAAACAGAAGTAGATAATACACATATTTTCTTATTGCACATGAAATGTTGACCAACATAGGCCAAATAATAAAAGAATCCAAGTGATACAGAGCATGTTTCTAACCACAATGGAATTATATTATAAATAAATTACGGACAGATTTCTAGAAAATCCCCAAATACTTGGTAATTAAATGGCACACTTCTAAATAACTCATGAGATAATAAGGAAAATACTAAGGAACAATTAAAAATGATTTGGAACCAAATAAAAGTAACATAACATATTAAAATTTGGCCACTCTCACAGAATGCAAATGTCATGTTTGATAAATGACTCGTACCCAGATTATATAAAGAATTTTCAAAAGTCAGTAATATGAAATGAGAAAAGAAAAGTGAGCAAAAGTTTAAATAGACATTTCACAAAATTATAAAGGTGGCAAATAAGCACATGGAAGATGCTTAACATTATTAGATAGTAGGAAAATACAAATTATATCCAGAATAAGATACAAATAGGTATCTACTGCAATGGTTAAATTTTAAAAATTGACCATCCCAAGTATTACTGAGCTGTAGAGGTGATGTGAATATAAAATGGTACAATCACTTTGGAAAACACCTTGTTTAAAAAGTAAAACAGACACCTATCATTACATTAACTCCACTCCAATGTAATGCAGAAAAAGAAAATAAGTGTATGCTCATACAAAGACATAAAAGTTTTATTTGTGACATTCAAAATCTATAAATCACCCAAATGTCCAACATATGATGGAATGCTACCCAGAAATAAAAAAAATAAATAAATAAGAAACTATTGGGGCACACTGCAACATGGATGAATTTCCAAATAATGATACCAGTGTTGGACAAGTAAGATAACTGATGTTTGGTGCCATAATTTACGTGAAATTCTGGGAAATAAAAACTTGTGGATAGTGACTGAATGCAAACTGTGGTTGTCTGGAAAAGGAGGGAGGGATAGGACCCTCCTCTGCAGAGGAGAGGACTGAGCAATTACAAAGTACATGACAGGGGTGCCTGGGTGGCTCAGTCGGTCAAGCACCCGACTTCAGCTGAGGTCATGATCTCACCGTTCGTGGGTTCGAGCCCTCTGTCAGGCTCTGTGCTGACAGTTAGCTCAGAGCCTGGAGCCTGTCTTTGGATTCTGTGCCTCCCTCTCTCTCTGACCCTCCCCTGCTCAGGCTCTCTCTCTCTCTCTCTCTCTCTCTCTCTCTCTCTCAAAAATAAATTTAAAAAAACGTTAAAAAATTTAAAAAAATTTTAAAAATAGTGCATGACAAATTGTGTGAGGAATCTGTATGCTCATAGCTTTTACCATAGCGATGTTTCCACAAGGGATTATTTACACCAAAACATCGAGTGTTATACCTTAAATATTTGCAGTTCCTTGGATACCAATTATATCCAAATAAAGCTACTTAACAGAAAAAAAGAAGTTTGAAAGTAGTGCTTGAAATGAGCGTTCTAACTGAGTCTTCTATTCCCCTGATAAGTTTGTGACTTGGGTCAGATGATTTGTCGTCCATGGACTTGTTTTCTCGTTTGTAGAATGAGCAAAACGACACTTCTCTCATATTTGGGGATTACATAACAGAAGCATCCAATAGAGAGGAAATTCGGGGTGTGCCAGATTTCACCATCTTAGTTATTTCAGATCATCTGCCTCAGATTCCTGGTTAGAAAAATTACTATGCTTTGTTCAGTGTGATTTACTTTCTTGAGCTCGTTTCTATTTTAAGGTGTTTGCAAAAGTAATACGCACCGCATCTCTCAAAATAGGTCTAAGGCCACATCTTGTCATTTTTTTAATCCATATATACCAGTGGGAAAGGAATGAATTTTACACAAAAAAAATCTTCTCTATTAAGCCGCATATCCAGTAGCAGCTATAGGTAAGCTGATTTTCTGTCTGTGCATATAAACACACGTTGTGCACTGTACCTACTAGATTTGTCTGTATGCATGAACGACAGCCCCATTTTTGTGCTTTGTATTGTGAACTGATCGCTAAGTCTCAAAACATCTTTAGTAAATATCACTTGGCAGAATGCAGTTAATCTAAACATCTTTGAAACTTTTATTGAATGTGCATGTTGTGAATGTGAAATTTCTGGAAACTGAATCTCTAGCCTCTCAGAGCAATGGCGGGACAGATGGCCAGTTGTTACATAAGGCAGTGGTTGACGAATTTGACTCTCGGCAACCCTCTTAAAGCTAAGAGTAAGCATCTGGTGGGTATGCACAAGGTATTAAGTGGACTACAGAGTCTGGGAGGGAAGCCACTTGGCTGTTCTGAGCTATCAAGTCTTTCTTAGAGACAGCACCATATGGATCTATATTGGGAGAAGGGTAGCTCAAATGGAAACTGAAGAAAGAAATGAGCTAAAGTAAATTAGAAGCAGAAGTTAAGGAGATTTGTGAAGAGCTAAAATCAGAGACCTAAACTTGAGTTCATAGTTTTCTTTTTTCATTTATTATACAATGTGTATTTCAAGACATTTCTCTGCCAAAGCAGTGCCATTTAAGGGCTGACACAGTGTGATTCATGTATTCCTACACGCAGAGCTATTTTATGATTGTTTTGGATGTCAGGGTCCATTTGTACATTTAGTTCTCTACATATATGTGTCATTCTGAGAGAACCATTTCATTTATAGTCCTTTTTGATAGAAAACAAGAATTACCATTTTTGTTAGGAAGAAAGTTTGGCAATTGAAATAACATGCTTTGGGGCAACTGGGTGGCCCAGTCGGTTAAGTGTCGGACTCTGGGTTTTGGATTGGGTCATGATCTTGGAATTCGTGGACTCGAGTCCTGCATTGGGCTCTGCACTGGCAGTGTGGAGCCTGGTTCGCATTTTCTCTCTCTCCCACTCTCTGCCCCTCCCCGCTCTCTCTCTCTCTTACAAAGTAAATAAATAAACTTTAAAAAAATAAAAATAAATAAAAATAAAATATAACATGCTTCAAATCGGTAAATCTTCAACAAATATATATGCCATTTGCTTTGATTCAAATGACTGATTAGAGTTCACCTACTGAGTAGAGCACATTTTTTAATGTTTATTTTTCAGACAGAGACAGTGTGAGTGGGGGAGGGGCAGAGAGAGAGGGGAACAAAGGATCCCAAGGGACCTCTGTGCTGACAGCAGAGAGCCCCATGCAGGGCTTGAACTAATGAACCGTGAGATCATGTCTTGACCTGCAGTCAAACGCTTAATTAACTTAACTACCCTGGTGCCCCAAGCACATTCTTTTAAATTTCTTCTTTTCAGTAATCTTTTACTGAGCAGTTACTATATCTGGGGCTTGGTGCTAGGTAATAAAGATACAATATTGAACAACAGTGTCTGTCTTAACCTCTAGGATCTGGGAGTTATTTAGGATACATAAACATGTAAAGAGACTTATCTGACATGGTGGTCCATTCTACAATGACAACACGTCTGGTGCTGGGGAAGCGAACATGGGTATCTAACTGAGCCTGGGGTGACTGGCAGAGGAGGTCACAGAGGGCTTCCTGGAAGCGTGTGCGTCTCTGCTGATAGGAGTTAGCCAAGTCAAATGAAGAAATCCACAGAAGAAAAACAGCATCACTTGCAAAGACAAAGAAATGTGATAGAACTAAGCATTTTAGGAAATACGGTGGGCCACCAAATAGGGTTATTAGTGAAGTAACAGCATTGAGTTTGGTGAAGTAGGTGAAGGCTAGCTGGTAAAGAAAGCATCCATGCTCTTCTGTGGGAACCTGACAGAAGGGCCTGGGTTGCTTCTACTCAGGGGAAAGATAGAAACAATGACAATTTGGGCAGCACCGTGGAGAAAGGATGTCACAAGTTGAGGGTGTGACTACTAAGAGAAGTATTAATTCAGCTGGCCTTCTAGTTTGGTGTCCTCTCTAGAAATCAGTGCTCCCTTGCACTTATTTTTGGAGGTAGATAAAGCACAGTAACACAGAAATAGAAGGGGCGCCGACAATGCCATGGTGTCCCGGGCCCAAAAGTCAGAAAGTGGGGCTACCATACATGTCTTCCTCCGCAAAAGCTCACGTACAGCTCAGCAGACAAGAGCTGACAGACCATAAGATCCGACCTGATTTCCAGAGTCTCGCCATTAGCCTCTGTGAATCCATACGCCTCTTTTCTAAAGTGAGTCTGAGGTGAAGACGTTAATCACAGAACACTGCTACTGACCAGACAGGATGTGTATCTAGGCAATGTAATTATAAGCCCACTTTTAGATTTTTGTGCAAACGTCCTATTGCACTGGGCCATTTCTCTCCAGCTTCCCTACCAGGGAGGTGTGTTGGCCACAGTCATGGGCAGTGAGAGCAACTCAGCTGTCGTAGATGTCTGTGTCCATCCCACCTTAGCCTGGACACTCACCTGCATGGGTTCCTCGGCCTCTGGTGGGATCCTCAGCAGACTGAGTCCAGCCTTCCTGTTGCACCCCTCATTCCTCAAAGCTAATCTTTCAGGGGTGTCCAGGGGGCTCAGTGGGTTAAGTGGCCAACTCTTGGTTTTCAGCTCAAGTCATGATCTCGTGGTTGGTGGGTTCGAGCCCCGCGTCAGGCTCTGTGCTAATGGTGCAGAGCCAGCTGGGGATTCTCTCTCTCCCTCTCTCTCTGCCCCTATCCCACTTGTGCTCTGTCTCTCTCTCTCTTTCTCTTTCTCTCTCTGTCTCTCAAAAATAAATAAATAAACATTAAAAAAGTGTCAATCTTGTAAATTTCTTTCGCAGGGCAGTAAGACACTTTTCCTTGTTCTGGCTGTCCTTACCTGCTTGCAGCTAGTTTTCTTTAGAAAGAAGGACTATAAAGATGGCGAGGCCCATGGAAAGGAAAAGAACGGCTTCTGTTCTTGTCAGCCGGAGCACTTCCATAGCCCCTAGACCTCACGCTGGAGCACCGCAGTGCAGCGGAATCACTGCAAGCCAAATATGCAATTTGAAATACTCCAGGAGCCACAGTGAATAAGTAAAACAAAATAAGCAAAATCAATTCTAATGATTCATTTTATTTAATCCAATATTGCCGAAATAGTATCACTGCAATATGCAATCAAGACAAAATCATTAATGAAATATTTTACCTGCGATTTCTTGCACTTTGAAATCCAGGGTGCTTCTTCAAGGCAGCCCTTCTCGATCTGGAATCACATTCAAGGTCTGACAGCCACGATCTAGAGGAAAAAGCCACCTGGGAGGATGTTTTCTTGACCTTCACCCACCCACCACCTGACCTCCACCATCAAGACCAGCCCAGCAACCCCTGAGTCACCTGTGCCCAACATCCAGCGCCTTCCCTCTGCCGGATGCACTGACCACGTGTACTAGGTGAGGCAGGTCCTTGGAAGATTTTCTGAAATCATACCACTTTTGAATATATTTACTATGAGTTCCCATCAATCTTGTTTGAGAGGGACAAAGGTGACGCATGTGAGCAAACCCACGGTTTTCTTGGAGTTTGCAAGTGATGACAGCCTCGCAATGTGGAAACGATATACTGAAGATATTTGAATATCTTCAAAGTCCATATTTCTTCCACTCACCTTTCTTTCACCTCTGAGGTGAGCTTTGCTCTGCTGGCTCTTTGCTTTGTTGTTCTCTAATCCCTGTTATTGGTATTCACCGCAGGGCTGCAGTGCCGGGCTTGCCAATGGAAATTAAACTCGAGCAGCCACTTGCTACCTGCTTGCTCGAGGCACTTTGACATTTTCTCTCTGCTCACCACGGGGCAAATGAAAGCGGCGTTGTCAGCCGAGAAGAGTTTATTAGCCAGTGTTCAAATCCCCAGTAAACAGCACACGGCAGCTCTCCCTCCATCAGGACACCCAGAGGCACATTTCTGAAATGATGCACACGAGCTCAGGGGGGAAAACGAAGCATTGGATCCTCCTTGCCAGTTTGCCCAGTGTAACTCAGTTTACCTGCTGGCTAGGAGATAGGAAATGCGTGTGCCAGTCTAGAAGGAACCCCAGAGCCTAGACTTGTGAACATTTTAGATGGGAGAGATTTGGGCCTCCTATACTTCACCTGTATGGATGGGATTATTTAAGAGCACATTATCACTTCCATTTAACACTCCAGGGGTCTTTGCAACAAGACCTGTCTCTTTAACTAGAGAGGCTTAAAGGTTAATTTTAAAGAGGCATGAGAACCCAAGAAGGAAAGAATACACTGTTTACTGAAGAAACATCTTCTAGAAAATCCAATTTAGTTTGGGGGAAATGTGGTGTGATTAAACTCTATGAACAACAGAAACTGGCAAAGATCTTTGGTATAAACATGCACTGCTACTAAAAGCTTTATTGTGGAAAAAAAAGAAATATAAAGAAAAAGTGGACAAGGAATCGGTCTATGTGATTACAGAACTTCCCTCTATCACCTCCACAGTTATACCATATTATTTCCAAAAATTTACAATTTTAATAGAAAAATACAGGTTTTTGAAATTTACATACATATACATACATTGTGATACATTTAACTGAGGCTTGTTTGATGAGAGATATGAATACTACCAGTAGTTTATAAAATACCTGCTTTTTATTTTTTATAAATTTTTAATGTTTTTTTTTTCAGAGAGAGAGAAAGAGACAGAGCGCCTGTGGGAGAGGGGCAGAGAGAGAGAGACACAGAATCCGAAACAGGCTCCAGGCTCTGAGCTGTTAGTACAGTGCCGGATGTGGGGCTCGAACTCATGAACCGAGAGATCACGACCTGAGCTGAAAGCAAGAGTGGGATGCTCAAGCCACTGAGCCACCCAGGTGCCTCTAAAAAACCTGCTTTTTAAAAATGGAGATTAGAAGTGGATTGCCACAAATCTCTTGCATGAGGACACCTACAGTTTCACATATATTGTTCATGGTGGCAATGGGTAGTATTTTCTTTTCTTCCTTTACCCCATGGAAAATATAATTGTCATGTGACATCCTTAACACCAGCGGCCCCTCCATCATGGTCAAGTGATTTCAGAGGAGGAGGATCCGGGAGTCTTGGTTGTGAGGGAATTGAACCCAGGGCTGCAGTGCCTCATGCTCCACCATGACCCAAATAATGGAAACCAGTGTAACAGGGAGGCATCGCTGTCCGAGGAAATCCAGCAGCAAGGTGGTGAGCACAGGAATTCAGAACAAGAGGTTAAAACATGGGAATGGGAGTCAGAAACTACTGCATACCCTGAGAAGTCAGGGAGTGATCTTCCTGAAATGTTCCCTGAGGAGTCCTTTGATGATGCCTATTAGGGTCTCCTTGCTTCACCTTTCACTAGCTTTTGCCTTGGACAAGTCACTTAACCCATGAGAACTTCAAAATTCCCTCACCTTTAGAGTCACGATAATGGCATCTACATACTCATTGTTTCCCATGGTCCCATCATCAGTTGATACTTTACATACCTTATCTTTTATTCTTTTAACCACTAAAAGTTGGGACTATTATCCCCATTTTACAGAAGAAACACATCAAATTGATAAAGCTTAAATGATTGATCCAAGTCCATAGCACTCCTAAGTGGAGAGGCAGAATTCAGATATATCTACTTGTAAATTTGCCATCTCCTATTTAGCTTATTGTATCCAAAAGAGTATCATTTCACACATTACCCAAGTTTCATTTCAAGTACGAAATAGCCACATATGGCTGGTAACCACCGCACTGGATGAATTATTTTCTTACCACTGTCCAAAAGAGACTTAATCTTTATTTCCCAAAGTAACCATGACTTTGGTTATACACCTGCCATCTTGACTGAGTAAATGCAACTTTTGAAGGACCTCAGCCCCTGTCAAAACCTCAGAGATTACCCAAATCCTCTGGCATGGATTGATTTGTTTCTGCTGCCACTTCCTCATTATATTTTGTACTTCTTTACCACATTTAACCTAGACTTTTTTTTTTGGCATTATAATTATTTTGTATTCATCTGTGTTAGCTAGTAGACTTAAGAGCTAAACTGCAAACTAGGCCTCCTTGATACGGGTATACCCATTCAGTTCTTAATTCAATGCCTTATACGTAGAGGGTAATTGGCTACTGTCAAAGGATCAAATCAAATGTCTGGATAAGGAGAAAACAGTAACACATATTTGAAAAATCATCAAATCTTAGTATTTGTTTGATGTTATAATGCCTAGATGTAGATGATATTTTAAGACTGACATCAATGGTGATGCCAAACATTTTCTGATATATTTACCTTCTAAGACACAATAAAAAAAAGAGGCTGCAAATAAAAATGTCTGAGGATGCTACTGCTAGCATCCAAATTTGCATTGGAAAATCCATTATTTATGTTTTCATAAGTGCCATGTATATTTATTTCAGTAACCTACTCATAACTTTATCATATGAAATGACATTCTGTGATGGTTACATTATGCTAGGTAATAGAAATCACATCTATGGAAGGTAATTTCAATGGATCAAACAATCTACATATTAAGAAACGAATGTAGAAGTAAGAAGCAACAAACCAGTAAATAGCTTACACTTCTACCTCATGCACAGCAATGTCATAATTTTTATGGCCATTGACTGTAGAAATGATGAATATTCACATACAATCTCTGTTAGGGAACCAAATGAAAAAATAAAAAGGTTTTTCAAATCAATAAGAAACAGTGAATCAAGTTAATGCAATGGCATTTTGATGTCAGCTATATTTTCAGTGATCCCTTTAGGTAAAACTCATAGCTCTCTTCCTTACAGGCATGTACTGAAGATGTAATTTTGCCCCTTTTTGTTCATTAAATCAAGATATTCCTTTTACATTAAAGTGGTTTTTTTTTAATTTAAGAAAGAGAAATATAAGGTGTTTTTACTTTATTTTATTTTATTTTACTATTTTATTTTATTTTATTTTATTTTATATTTTATTTTATAAGTAGACTTCACGCTCAGCATGGAGCCCAACAAAGGGCTTGTACTCAAGACCCTGAGATCAAGACCGAAGCTGAGATCAAGAGTCAGATGCTTAACTGACTGAGCCACCCAGATGCCCCAATATAAGGTGTCTTTAATTGGGTAGTTTTTAACATCAATGCAACACACAAACAAATCTGAACACATCATTTAAGAGAAATCGCTTTAGTGTTTCTATGATTTAGAATATCATCTATGAATATATTAGAGTGGGTAAAATGTAGGATAATATTAATACAACAAAAAGTATCTGTTATTTTTCCAGTTACAGAAAGCCACTGTTATGACTATAGATGTTATTTCCGGTTTCAAGTGTTTGTGTGAAATGCCTGATTTCTCTGCAACCATAACAGGATAGGGTCCCACTGGTGATCAGAGTGCTTTTTGGCCTTTAACACTTGGAATTCAAGGAGAGTACTCCTGAATTTTCAACTTTTTCCTCACATTTCCAAATAAATTCAACAGTATTTTTTGTAGATTTGAGGGAGTGTATTTTTTACTACAAGGTCCACATATGTCTCAAACAATGTTTCTAAATATCTAGATTGTTTTAATTTTTTGATGTTGAGATTATTTTTACCCTCATGTCTATTAATTATAGTCTTTGCTATCTTTTTTTCTGTGTGTATATTTATGGATTCAAATGTTTCACTAAATTTTCTTTAAATGTGCTATTACCTTCTTTTAATTTTCCTTTTAAGCATTCACTGTTTTTTTAAGCAAGTATATAAGTCTAGAGACTCAAAAGTCAAATTATTTTACATGATTATGGAAATGAGAGACTCTACCCTTCTCCTCCCAGTGTATGTCAGTACAGGTAAGTAATCACCACAAAGAATTTTCTAATCTTTTGTCAGGCACTTAACTCCATATCTCTTAGTATTGTTTGTGTTCCACTAGTTCTTGATTTTTTTGGGTTTCAGTACAATCCATTGATTTCAAATTCTGGAAAAATGAGAACTAGGCTCTATTACATATTTTATCCCCAAAGTGAATAACACACTTTCTCTTCTCCCTCATTCAAACTAGTTCTAATAATTTAGGCCCCAGAATATTCAGTGTTTACAGAACCATGGCTAGGTAGGCATCATCTCAGATGAGACTGGATTATTCTGAGTGACATGTGCCTTGCATCACTTGGTTTTCCCTGGCGTTACTAACAATCTATTTTTTTAATTGGTTTAACTTTTATGCACTTTTCATTAATTCATTTCCGAGTCCTCCACCAGAGATATTAACCTCCTCTGAATAATTCAGACTCCTGGATATTTTCTTCTGTGTGTCCTATGTAAAAATGTAAATTCATCTGCTAAAGGGTTTTCCCATCTTTCCTATCTTTTTTTTGGATGAAGACCATTTTGAGGAAAAAGGTAAAAATTAAGAAGTGTGTATATGGAATTTTCCTTATATTAGGCTCATTTTTAACTGACTGAGCACAGAAACAGTGATGGGAAAAACTTTTTTTTTAAGTAAGAACTATTTTTTTTTAAAGTAATACTTCTCTCTAGTTTTCTAGTTTTGCTTTGAGATACTGATATTTACTTATGTTAATACATCTCATCCAAGCCTGCTGGGATGGTCTTTGTTCCCAGTGAACTGAAATTTGGAAAGATCTGCCTTGTTATAGATCTATTTTCATTAACTGACTGGGAACTAGGTGACCCTGGCAGTCAGACAGTTCATGTTCTTCAATTTGGAGAAATTTCTTAGACTTTTTGCTTCAATAATTTCTCCACCTCAATTTTCTCTATTCTTTTTGTGAAACTCCAATTTGGGTTTTTGAGTCCAGTGGATTGATTCTTTAAAAATCTAATCATTTCTTTCTTATTTCAACCCTTTGGCCTTTTGATTACACTTTCTGTATCATTTCCTCAACCTTCCAGTCGTTTTCCTTTTTTTTTTTTTTATTTTACTCTTATTTTTTTCAATGGCTGGTCTTTATTTTCAAAATGTCTTTGTGCATTACTACTTAAAATATTGCTGATTTACTTACCTGAGAATATTTTCTCCTTTCCTTTTAATTCTCCAAATTATGTGAATGCGTGTGTGTGTGTGTGTGTGTGTGTGTGTCTGTGTCTGTGTGTGTATTTAGAAAGGCGTGAGATTAGTTTTGCAAATCGTAGCAGCTGCAGTAGAAGATCTAAAAGTTTTTGCAGTGATTTTACTTTGCTGAGCAGGAAATTGAGGACGGGGTTAGAGTGAACAATCTCCTTATCTCATTTTATTGTGTACTACTGTCATACGTGGGTAGTAATCAGGCTTTTTTGAAATCCGGCTTTGTAAAAATTATGGTTAGTGGAAATTAATCTAGCAATCTGAAAGTGGTTTTTCTTTATTTGCCATTTGAGGAGTGCTAGGGATTGATGCTGCACTGTGTTGGTTCACACAGTTCCTACTCTGAAAATATTTGCTGAAGATTAAAACATAGTTACTTCATTGAATGTTTCAACAATATTATCATAATAGCATTCAATCTTTTGCTTACAATATTTAGATATTTTCTATATAGGCTGTGTTAGTCATTTACATTTAGTGTATATTAGTGTGTGTAGTTTTAGACTCACATTAATTTTTTCAGTATGATTCTGAAAAATACAAATTTCCATTTCTATGTTAGTGAAGCGATAAAAATCTCTTGTGAGAAGACAACTGGGGCTACAAACAGTCTTTAAATACTAGCAAACATGTACTGCTTTAGAGCATGTGAAGATTGTTTTGCATGGAGATGTTTTTATTTGGATAGATTCTCTATTTATACTTACAGACTTAATGAAAATATTTTAGTATTTCTCACTTGATCTTGAAATTTGCTAGTGTATGTTTCTGGTTATAAACAGATAAAGGATCAACATTTCTTGTAAGTGAACAGCCACCCAAAAAGATGTACAGATGTTTCTGGAGATGGCCTACCTCACTTGAAAGTGGGACTGGAAAGAGATTTTAATATTACCAGGCTCAACAGCAACCCCAGAGAAGGCAGTCCCAGGGGCTCCTCGTTATCCTTAAGATTTTCTAAAGAGCTCAGTCTGTAGTCAGTTTTGGCAAATGACCCAGGTGATCTTGACACTGAACATCTGTGAGTAAAACTAATCTGTTTCTGTCTTTTAGGTCTTGTGTGTTAAGAGCATTATTCAAATGTCCCATAATCTCACCAATAGGTAATCTGATTAGTTCATCAATTACTGAGACAGCTGTGTTAAAACACCTCACTATGAATATGGATTTGTCTATTTCTCCTTGCAATTACTTCATTTTGTGCTTTATCAATTACTATTACATACGGATTATGTACATGCTAATTATATTATTATATACTCCTGTGAAGTTGACCCTTCACCCTTATGACGTATTCCCTTTATCTCTAATAATGTTTCTTTGTCTGAAATTATATTTGCTCTAATGTTATTAGAGATACACCACTTTATTTTTATGTTTGTACATTACATTTTCTTTGATCCTTGTGATTCCAAGTGTTTGGCATTCTTATACCAAACATCTGTCTTTTGTAAGCTAAAAGTTGTTTTCGTTCAGTCTTGTTTTTCTCTGATCTCACAATCTTTGCTGTAAATTAGGGTACGTAGCCTTTTTACATGTGATCCAAATACTAATAAGTTTCTATTAAGTCTCCCATCATTTACTGTCATCCTATTATTTCATTAGAGTTGCCTGTCTTGTGACTTCTTTCTCTTTGGCCCTTTTCAGTTTTTCTTGACTAGTGAATATCTTATCACACATTCCACACACATCATTTCAAGTCTCCTCAACTTCGACTTCCGCTCTCACTCCATGCACTGCCGAGGCACCCAGAGATAGATAGAGCATGAGTAGGGGAGGGTCAGAGAGAGACAGAGACACAGAATCCAAAGAAGGCTCCAGGCTCTGAGTTGTCAGTCCAGAGCTCGAGGTGGGGCTTGAACCCAGGAACCACGAGATCATGACCTGAGCTGAAGTTGGACACTTAACCAACTGAACCACCGAGGTGCCCCAACACATTTTAAGAACTTGAATGAGTTTGACTAGATATATATATACCTAATACTATATGGTTTTATTGTTGTCTGCGGGGAAGCAGGTGAAGAAACTTGGGACACCCACCTGAAACAAACAACAAGACCATAAAAAAAGTAGGTTAAAGGCAATACTGCTTCAAATATTTTAAGATAGTTTTTAAAACAAAATATATAAAGTAAAAGGGAATTAATTACTCATAAATCATAAAGAGAACAAGTAAAGTCTTTAAGAAAAGGGATCATAAATGAATGCTTCCTAAGCTGTAGACTCAAAGCCATTGGCTTTGACCAATATTTAATGTTTATTACTGTATTTAACAAAATATACAAATATTGTTTAAATAGTCAATTCTTCAAAATGGAGGCTGAGATTATCCTGGACAGTTTCATTTCTCATTCTTACTTCTATTCCCAGATCCTACTATCCTACTTGAAAAGGTAAAAATGTGTTCTTAAAAGGGACTGAATTTTTCTGGGCATCTAATTGAGAAGTTTATTGGCACATAATAAACTCGTTGGAATCTCTAGATTTCAAAATTAATCAATATTTAATGATGCTAATAAATCATTAAATAATAGTGGTTATGTGAGACCCAAGGGGAAAAAAAAAAGCAATATAAGGCACATAGAAGCATGGGTAAATAAAGCATAAAGTAACCAAGAAATATGGCAAAAATAACACAGGGATTGTCAAAGATAAAACACATCTTTCTGAGAATTCTATGCAATCTTTCTTTATCATAAAAGCTCTCTCACTAAAGGCTGGCATCTCAAGCTGCCTTGATAAAACCTAACAAAATCAAAACTCCATGTGGAAAGGCTCCTGGCATCTTTCTTTGAGTACTGAGAACTTTCCCTTTACACAGCATCTGTCTCTGCCATTTTGGGAGGAAACAATATGCTGAGAAATAGCACAATATTCTTCAAAATGGTTTTGTACAGAAATCAAACTCTCAGCTGAGCTGAAGTAGATAAAAAAATGTGACTAAGAAATGAAAGTACTTGACATTTACATTTATTATATTTTCTTAAAAATAGCATTCACGTTTACTGACTATAAACTATAAAAATATTGCCTTGTTCTTAGCTTGAAGAAAATAAACATATTTTAAATAAGCCTCCTAAAATGAGAAGAAAGGGTCACTCTTTGAGTCTCAAAATAAATGCAACCTGTGGTCCCCAATTCTACATTGATCCGACTAAAAGAAACATCTGGGAGTATGTTTAAAGTCTAATGAAAGTCAACACGAAGTGAAAGAAGTGTCAGCAAACACCTGTCCATCACAAAAGAATAGTTTTCCTTTCTGAACCGTACTTAATTGTGATTGAAGAAGAATTAGTATCATCATTAACTGCTTTTATGTTAGTCATTTTCTTGTCTGTCCATCAAATGAAGAAAAACTCCTGTGTCTACAACTGACACTAACAAATAGGTAAGGCCTCTGACCTTGCCAAACACCGACATCTCTGTCTCCCATTTGTCATTTGATCTGAAGTTGTCAGCAAACAGATGTCTCCTTTAGCCTAAGGCATACTCGGAGTTACTAGGGCGGCTGTTGCTATGACATTTGATAAAGGTACGGAAAATGGTGATAATGTGATTTGTAGGTCCATCCGCAGTAAGTGCTTGAGAGTACAAGATGGGAATGATGCATTCCCTGCTAATTTGTTAATGCTCATTTTAAAAAAGAATGCTTTTAGTTAAATGTAATTTCCTGTGCCAAATTTATTTTTTTGCCTTTAAAGTGCCTCCTGAGATAATTTACAAGGAGGTGATTTGTGTCTGCAAAATGCCTCTGTTTAATGTCTGAACTCTGAAATATGACATAACTTCCAATTGTCTTGCTTCTTTACAGGCAAATGTGTGCTAATTGTCACCTGTGCCTTCTCATAGTGAGTGTGTATACAGACAGAGGATAGTTTATTGTATTAATAGAGGCAGAGGGATTCTAATATGCATTAGTGATCATAGAACAGTCGATGAAGGAGTGCCTGGGTGGCTCAGTCCATTGAGCATCCAACTCTTGATTTCGGCTCAGGTCATGATCTCAAAGCCCATTGGACTGAGCCACACATTGGGCTCTGTGCTGTCAGTGTGGAATCTGCTTGGGATTCTCTCTCTCCCTCTCTCTCCCACCCCTCCCCCACTCATTCTCTCTCTCAAAATAAATAAACATTAAAAAAAAAAAAGAAACAGTAAGTAAAGATTGGGGGTTTGAGACTGTGGGATCTAGCTCCACATTTTCTGTGAATTTCCATTTTACATGCATGGTCACCAAATTTACCTAATAAGTGTTTCCAATGTGTACATAATTGTGCTTCAAGAGAGGCACCAAGGGTCCTATTCCTTTGGTTTTAGGATTTTTAAACATATTTTACATTAAAAAAAATTACACCTATATCGGGAAGTGCAGATTGTGAATTCAATAGCATTTTTTAAAGAATAACAGTAAAATCTGTTTTTGCGTCTATGGACAATTTATTATTTAGCATATTCACATAAGTAATTGAAATGGGTCCTGGTTAAGCTCCAAAAACAAGGCCATGAAAACTAGTTAAAAATTTTAATACTTGATTATATTTAACATAATCCTGTAAATTCTATAGGAATAGAGAAAATGTGGAATTTGCAATTAAGCCAACATGATCCCTATTATTTAACTGAAGGCAAGTCCCATAGTCCTTGTAAGTCTTAGTTTCTTGACATTTAAAATGGGACCATTGATAACTGTCTTGAAAGATTATTGCCATCCCCGAAGTTAATATTCATGAATTATCTAATACTATACCTTCTCTAGAGTACATCCGAAAGTCTTACAATATGATAAATGAGTGCTATTATTATTTTCTTACTGAGGCCTTATAATCCAAAAGGGAAGAGTATGCGTTTATGTATGTGCATAGGTACATAGGTGTGTGTGCATATAATCAAATAAGTGATTGATATATGGAAAAATTTGTAGCGTTTAATAAATCTACCTGTGTTCCCAGGGAAAGACATGTTTTTCTAGGTTAAAGTAAGCAACCTCTAGGCTCTCTCCTTACAGTAAAATAGTTGCAGCAAACCTTATAATGTATTATGAATGTTCTCCTCTTATTTGTCCCTGTTTTGAGGTAGGGGAAGAAAATTCTTGTGTCATTGTAATAGACAGATAAGAGAGCTGAGCCAAGTATTGTCCTCCTGTGTGCAGCACTCTCATGACACTTTTCAAAAATGGTCACGTAAGCATCACTGCATTTTATGGTAAATAGTAGGCCCTTGCTATTTCTAGGACAGATCTAAAGTAGAATTTTCTAGGGCACATTTTTAAAGGAGCTAATTGAATGGCAGCTCAGCTGAGAATCGTGACCTGGACAGTGTACTTGGACAGCATTATGTCCTACAAAGCAATTCCATTACTTTAAATAAATAAGGTTTACTTTACCTTTGCAAAATTGTTATGATATAATCATTGGGAATATGTATTCATCTCTTCTACAAACTAATTTTCCTCCAAAAATGAGCTCGTTGTAAACAACTCCATGTACTAGCCATTGATTTTAAATAATTTTTTATTTAAATGCTTTTTCAACTGAAATAAATTATTTCAATGATTGTGTTTTATAACTGCATAACTATCTGATCCTGTATGACCCTCTGATTGATAAATTCTTGTTAAAGTTCACTCCAAAGGAGCTGCCTGGGTGGTTCAGATGGTTAATCTTGATTTCAGCTCAGGATTCTTGATTTTGGCTTTGATGTCATAGCCTGAGATGGAGCCTCATGTCGGGCTCTGTGCTGGGCATGGAGCCTGCTTGGGATTCTCTCTCTCTCTCTCTCTCTCTCTCTCTCTCTACATATATATATATATATATATATATATATATATATACACACACACATATATATACACACACACATATATATAATTAAAAACTAAAAAAAGATATTTAAAAACAAAGTTCACTCCAAATATGTAGAACACTTACAAATTGTCTAAATTGATCCAATTAAAATTAAAATATTAATACTGGTATTAAAGACTATTTCTTTTGTGAGTAAGGGCAAGATGAGTAACCATGTAATCCTTACTTGACACTGAAAACTATTAAGAAACATTACTATTAACTTTGTGAGCAAAAACAAATAAATTGTAAGGAACATTTTTAGATGGAAGCCCTTGACAGGCTTTAAAGCTTACTGATTTCAGTTTGTTAGAAGGTGTTCATTTTTGTTTGTAATGAAGGGGAGACTTTATATATAGATGTATCAGTGACTATAAAATTTAATAATTAAAAATTAGAATAAAAGAGTCCATACAAATGATATGAATGGCATTTTTAAGTCCGAATGAGATTTTACATGGGGCAGGAAAATATTCAAATGTACCCACAGATGCTGCTGAATCTTCAGCCAAGAACATTATAAGATCTTATAAAGTTGAATATGCATTGCAGTAGAAATGCTTTTAGAACCTCATGAAGCAGTGATGGAGGGGTGGAAAGAAGAAGGTTGATACAGCACAAATTTGGCTGGAAATAGTATTGCTATTTTAGAGGTGAGGGTGCTTGAAGAAATGTGCTGGTTTCTACTAAGAAGAACACAGGGACATGTGCTTGGCATTTATTCCGGGTCCGTTATGATAGTATACATCTGATTCCCAGCAACATTTGTAGTAGTTAGTGATAGAGATATTACATGACCCTCGATGTAGTGAGCATAGAGAAAATCATGATAAACAATAGGGTGAGAAATGTCGTGGGTAAACCTCAGGAAAATGATTATGGAATCAATGAGATAAATGCCCCACATAATCTCTTCTTGTTGATAAGAAATACGAAACCCAGAAAAAATGACACAACAAAAATCTTAACAGATGGTAAGTCATCTTAATCAAGCAAATTAAGGGATCATACATTTAAAAAATAAAATAGTAGGTTATTTGACATGCACTGTAATTACATTGGATATATTGCTTTCAATAAACATTAGAGGACAAATTAACATCAGTCGTGCCAGCTACATTTCTAGATCTGCTTTTCAAGCTTATAATTAAAATTCTAAATTATTACTGCTGCAAATTAACAGTTTTAATGCAATGCAGTCATTGTAATCACCAGTATTTAGTTGTTTTTTAAATGGATTGTCTAATGCAAATTTAAACAATATTCACCTCAGTAAACAGTAAATACTAATAGCCTTTTCAGTGTTACAAGAGAAAACCTTATGAGGCCGACTTCTCTTCTGTATGTCTTTGCTCAACTAAAGAGAGAAGCTGGGCTCACAAGAGAAATAGTGGAGCGCCTTTTTTTTAAAAATTTTTAACTTTTATTTATTTTTGAGAGACAGAGAGAGACAGATCATGAGCAGGGGAGGGGCCGAGAGAGAGGGGGACACACAGAATCGGAAGCAGGCTCCAGGCTCTGAGCTGCTAGCACAGAGCCCGACGTGGGGCTCGAACCCACGAACTGTGAGACCATGACCTGAGCTGAAGTCGGACGCTCAACCAACTGACCCACTCAGGCACCCCTAGTGGAGCTCTTAATAGAATAATCGCTTTCTGTCTCACTGAAAGAAGTGTCAAGAGTCGAATACAGTTGTTTGAAATCTTCCATCTTATGAAGAGCAAAGGAGACTCCATTATCTCGTTGGGATGGCCAGTGCTATGGTATCATTCGATGGAATGTAGTCCTTTAGCCCAAAGGTGAGTCTTGTTGACTTCCAGGAACTCACATTCTGCAGAGATGCCCATGCTCTCCTTGAATACACGATCTCAGTTCATTTTCATGGATATTTTATTATTTCAGCTTATAGGGAAATAAATGTTAAGACATTTGCCACACATTTGGAGTTTTGTGATATTCTGCTCGAAATTCTCGGTGTTTTAATTGTATTGAGGCAAATTGATGTTTTGTGATATTTGTCTTCACCCCTCTGCTTCATAATGCGTGTCTTCTCTTAAGTCAATGGTGTTGAATTGAACAGTTAAAGAAACATGCAGTTGAAAAGTTTAATCACAAACAGCGAGGTAGGATTAAGTGAGGCTGATCTTATGAAATTCGGTGTAATGAAATGTCCTCTTTAATTATTTTATAAGTGATGAAGACTTGATTGTGAAATAGGTAAATTAAAGATTGTGTATAAAGATGGTGTCTTCTTTTTTTCTAATATTTATTTATTTTTGAGAGACTGGAAGTGGGGGAGGGGAGAGAGAGAGGGACAGTGGATCCTAAGTGGGCTCTGCACTGACAGCAGCAAGTCGATGTGGGGCTCAAACTCACAAACTGCAACATCATGACCTGAGCCAAAATCTGATGCTCAACTGACTGAGCCACCCACGTGCCCCAAGATAGTGTTTTCCTGTTTACAAAGGAGAAATGAATAAGAAATATTTGTAAACCTTGGATTTAAATGGGCCCTGATGATAGCTTTCCAAATAAAAATTATTATGAAACTAGACACGCACACAGTTATCAGTATTATTATCAATTATTCTTTGCATAGATTATTTCACTCAAAGAAGATACACTCCAGTGTATTTTTAATATTCAAGTCGTTTTTAATTAAAATAGCCTCAGTGTAAATTAGCAATAGTTTTTTCTAAAACTTTTTTTTTCATTTTACAGTTAAAACCACAGGAAAAATCATTATCAACTTATGGGGTCACTTACAATTCTGAAGGCAAACTTTGTAATTCAGTGATAACTGCCACATTAAAATCAGAAATAATATTAATAAATGGGGGGAAGCCTCTTTGTAACTCTTATTTATCTACTCTCTGCATTAATAACACCACCATGTTTTTCAAACTCAAAGACATCTTTAATATGTTAGTAATTACTCCAATCTTTTGAAAATGAAGGGGATGATGATGATGGTTATGATGATGAAGAAGGTGATTCTTGTCTCACTTAAAACGAACGATTTTTGTGAGTACAAAATGAGAAAAATGAAGGTGTCTTTTAAACTAAAACCCTCTACAAATGTAATGTATTAGTTATTAGAAGTTGAAGCTCTTCTTCTCTTTTCCTTTCTTAATGGAGGGTCACTGAGATGGGAAATTAACCTGTTCCCAAATGTATCACTTTGGGAAGAGAACTTGGAAATTAGCTCTTTTTTAACCTCAGCTGTCGTGTGTACCTATATCTTTGTTAAAAATATTCTAGTGCCAAAGTGATTACTGTTTAATTTATTTTTTTCTTAGGAAAAAAAAACTCATAAGCTTGGAAAAATAGCAGTGTCCTATACTCTTTCTTGAAATCACTCAAGCTCTTACTGTGAAAAAACTTTCAATTTAAATAGCTGTATGGCAGGGACGCTAAACTGGCTCAGTCAGTTAAGCCTCTGATTCTTGGTTTGGGCTCAGTCATGATCTCACAGTTCTTGGGTTCAAGCCCCACCTTGGGCTTCACGCTCACGGTTTAGAGCCTGCTTGCGATTCTCCCTCTCTCCCTCTCTCTGCCCCTCCCCCGCTCTCGCTCTCTTGCTCTCTCACAAAATACATAAATAAACATTAATAAAATAAAATATTTTAAATAGCCTCTATGGCCCATCTTTACCCCAAACAGAAATACTGCACTTGGTCTTTTCTTCCCCAGTATTTGAGACTTCCAAGGCTACTTAGACTGCGTAACAGAATTGCATGTGAGCATTTTACAGCCGGGAAAGTTAGATTATGGCATCCCATTTTCTCTGCCCACTCGTCGGTGGACTACATGTCATCTAGTGGATTCACCCTCTGAAATGCGGCTTTCCTGCTGCCATCACTTCTGTGGATTCTCTAAGTACCGTTGACCTGCTTGTATAACTTCTGGATCTTTGAGGTTTTCTGGAGGTCTCTCTAAGGCATCTTGGACCACACATAAACAGAAATATGTATCATTCACCATACATACTTTAAGAAAATTCTGTGCTCCTGCATCTGACAGACTCATTTCTACATGATCGCTCACTGGTGTTTATTTCCGTGAACTCTATCAAACACCTTGGTCATTACTTAATGACTATTAGGTAATAATGATTATTAGCAGTGATGCCTAATCCAAAGGAAGCCTACTACACCCAAACAGAGTGTCACACAGTGTATTTTTCTTTGTTACTTGTTCTTTCAGTTTAACCTAGTTTGGCTCCCCACCTGTCACCCCCAAAGCACATAAAGAAAACTCCGTTGTTACTTTTGTCCATTGGTTGACAATATAGACTATCTAATCATTTCAAAGTGTATGTATGTGATCATTGCCCCCATCAGTCTTACATTCTTGCAAAGAAATTCTAGTATTTTATTATACAAAGGGGCCATTCTGGATCCTCAGGGATTGACAGATCAGCAGGGCTATTGCTTACTCCCACCCTTTAGGGAGTTCATGCATGAACACGGCATACACAAATGATACAGAGTATGATGATATATGGTTTAAATATGCAAACTCATTTATAGTTATGGGATTAAGAATACATAGTCTACAGTGAAAAGGTTTGTGCTAGAGGTGCCTGGGTGACTCAGTCAGTTAAGCCTCTGACTCTTGATTTTGGCTCAGGTTCATGAGATCAAGCTCCAAGTCAGGCTCTGTGCTGACAGCATGCTGCTTGTGCGGGATTCTCTTGCTCCCTCTCTCTCTCGGCGTCTTTCCTGCTTTCTCTCCCTCTCAATATAAATAAACATTGAAGGAAAAAAGTTTGTGCTCAAATTATGAGTCTGTCATTGACAGTGTGACTGTATCTTTTGCCTCTCTAAATTCCATTAACAATCTATGTTTCCAGCTATAGTTTCCACCACTAGGCTCTTCACTCAATATTCTCCATTTCACAGCCCTTGAGCATCCAGGACTTGGCAAAGGGTTTATATCATTTCTCTACCTATAACTTTAAAATGACTTTTGAGTATTTTGTTTTCAGAACAGAGGATGTTTTTTTATTGCTATTTTTAAAAAGGCCCTGAGTAACTGTCAAAAGTGTCAATCAGGAAGGTGATTGCTTAAATGAGTCTAGGCACAATGCTGACATTATTGAAAACTTGTTGGAAGTTGCAACAGCAATGAACCAAGGATGGCATAAAGATGACAATGAAATTTTGTTGACTAATAGATTTTATTGACCAAGAAAAGTCGCCATAGAAACCAAAGTGAAAATCAAAACTTCCAACCAAACATACTATTATTTAGGTGGAATAGATTATAATAACTCAGATATTCACTCACAGCATAAAAGATCTGCTTCACATTGTGGTTAAAAATATATTCTTCAGAACTTAATTTTTAAGAGAAATTCTTCATAATGAATTCTCCAGTTCCGTTATCAACTTCATTACAGAGATTTATCTGAGAATGAATGGAGTGTGAGTTTCCAAGGGCATTTGGGAGAAATGATAAACTCTGATAGCCATGACTCAAATAAACAAAGAAACAGTAAGAAAAGTAAATGGCAATCCCTCCGAAAATTAAAACTAGAACTTCCATATGATTCAGCAATTCTACTTATCGGTATTTACCCAAAGAAAACAAAAACACTAACTTGAAAAGATATCTGCACCCCCAAGTTCACTGGAGCATTATTTACAACAGCCAAGATATAGAAACAATCTAAATATTCACCAAGGAAGAATGAATTAAAAAAATGCGCTGTAGGGGCGCACCTGGATGGCTCAAGTGGGTTGTGTCCAACTCTTGATTTCAGCTCAGGTCATGCTCTCACGGTTTGTGGGTTTGAGCCCCATGTCGGGCTCTGCACTGACAGCACAGAGCCTCCTTGGGATTCTCTCTTTCCCTCTTTCTCTGCCCCTCTCTTGCTCATACTCTCTCTCCCTCTCTCTCTCTCTCTCTCTCTCTCTCTCTCTCTCTCAAAAATAAAGAAATACACTTAAAAAACAGATGGTGTATATATATACACGTATATACAATAGAATATGATTCAGCCATTAAAAAGAATGAATTGCCATTTATGACAAATGGTTGGAATTTAAGCGTATTATGTTAAGTGAAATAATCATATTTATATTTAGCATCTAAAAATGAACAAACAAAAAACATGTTCATAGATACAGAAACCAGAATGCTGGTTGCCAGAGGTTAGAAGTGGGAGATGAACAAAATGGGTGAAGGGGGTCAAAAGGTACAAACTTCTGGTTATAAAATAAATAAACCTTGGGGCACCTGAGTGGCTCAGTTGGTTAAGCGTCTGACTTTGACTCAGGTCGTGATCTCACCGTGAGTTCAGTCCCGCATCGTGCTCTGTGCTGACAGCTGGGAGCCTGGAACTGCTTCAGATTCTGTGTGTGTCTCTCTCTCTGCCCCTCCCCTGCTCATACTCTGTCTCTCTCTCTCTCTCAAAAACAAATAATCACTGAAAAACAAAAGTTGTCAACATAAGAAAAGAAATTCTGTACCTATGTGTGGTGACAGATGTTTCCTACACTTATCACCACTTTGCAATATATACAAATATTAAATCATTAATTGTACACCAGAAACTGATGTAATGGTGTATGCCAATGTGCCTTAATAAAAAAAAAAATTAAAATTAAGAAGATTTTTTAAATAAAAAGCGATTTTAAATGTGGGTTTATTGTTTTTAAGATTGGGAACTTTTTAAATAGAATTTGTCAATTTGGTTTCCATACAACACCCAGTGCTCATCCCAACAAATGCCCTCCTCAATGCCATCACCCACTTTCCCCTCTCCCCCACCCCCCATCAACCCTCAGTTTGTTCTCAGTATTTAAGAATCTCTTATGGTTTCCCTCCCTCTTTGTAACTTTTTTCCCCTTCCCCTCCCCCATGGTCTTCTGTTAAGTTTCTTCAGATCCACATATGAATGAAAACATATGGCATTTGTCTTTCTCTTCCTGACTTATTTTGCTTGGCATGACACCCTCGAGGTCCATCCACTTTGCTACAAATGGCCAGCTTTCATTCTTTCTCATTGCCATGTAGTATTCCATTGTATAGATGAACCACATCTTCCTGATCCATTCATCAGTTGATGGACATTTAGGCTCTTCCCATGATTTGGCTATTGTTGAAAGGGCTGCTGTGAACATTGGGGTACATGTGCCCCTATGCATCAGCACTCCTGTATCCCTTGGGTAAATCCCCAGCAGTGCTATCGCTGGGTCATAGGGGAGTTCTACTGTTAATTTTTTGAGGAATCTCCACACTGTTTTCCAGAGCGGCTGCACCAGTTTGCATTCCCACCAACAATGTAAGAGGGTGCCCGATTCTCCACATCTTCACCAGTATCTATAGTCTCCTGATTTGTTCACTTTAGCCAAACGTGCGTTTAAATATCATATTTACATATTCAGTTGTTACTCTCTTATCTTTGGCGCTGGAAGATTAACATTGTCTAAAGTACAGATATCAAACATTTATAAAGAAAGTATATAAATATAAAGTGCAATGATTAACTTTATAGGTCAACTTGACTGATCGAAGGGATGTCCAAATAGCTGGTAAAATATTATTTCTGGATGTGTCTATGAGGGTATTTCTAGAAGAGATTAGCATGGGAACCAGTAGACTAAATAAAGATCACCCTCACCAATGTGGATGGGTATCACCCAATCCATTCAGGGCCTGGATTGAACAAAAAAGCAGAAGAAGGGGTGTATTTGCTCTTTGAGCCGAGACACCCATCTCCTCCTGCCCTCAGACATCAGTCCTCCAGGCTTTCAGGTGGGTCTTGGACTCTATCTGGTTTCCCTTGTTTCCAGTTTTCTGATGTCAGAACATGGGATCCCTCAGCCTTCGTACCTGACTGAGCCAATTTCTATAATAAAACATAAACATAAATATAAATATCTCTAGTCCTTCTGTTTCTCCTGTGAGAAACCTAATACATAAGGGCTTCCTGGCAATCAGTAAAAATAGTGGGGCTATGAATTTATTTTTGAAGAAAAATACAAACCCTAAGAGTATTGGATGCCTGGACCTCAAGGATGAGATATATTATTTAAAAAATTTCATGTGCTCCGTTCTTTTGTCATTAGAAGTCTTTATGTAACAACTATAACTGGAAATAAAATTTTACGTCTTCTTTCAATCATACATTCATTTTTCATTTACATTAAACTTTTGTCAGTTTAATGTAAACTATTATCACATTCTATTTCATACTCATCTAGACTTCAAAGAAAGAATATCCTTAAAACATGAAGTGATAAAGCATAAAATCACACCATTATGTTTCCTAAGTGCACAGAGCCATATTAGATATATATTACTCCCAAGTTCAACATTGACACTGATATTGCATTTTCTTCACCAATTGTGAACAGCAGTTTCAGAAATTTGATACTTTCAAGAAATACTTGAACTCCCCAGTGCTTCATTCATTGAAACATTATTTCAAGTATTTCTATCATGACCATCTAAGTAACACATTATACCCATTTTTCCTCTGAGGAAATTTTATTGTCCCTGTTTGCAGTGATAAAAGATACATATTATAAGATACAGATACATGTTCTTAGCTTGAGTTCTTACTAATATGAAATTTTGGAATGTGCCTTATCAACCTTTGTTGGACATGCTTGATAATATAATGTAAGAGAAAGCTGACATGTTTCTCTTGGGTGGAAGACTACAAAACCAGTCAACATGATATGTGAACTTTGATAATTTTATCGTTAGGTCAAATATCTTAAGATCTTCTAAAAGAAGCATCCATTATCTCAAGTTTTGATTTTGATATAATGCCCAAGATTTTATTTTTTGTTCCTTTTGGACTTGTGACAAAAGTATGTAACAAAGAGTAGCAGAATAGACAAAAAGCAAACATCCTATAAGAATCAAATGATACAGAGACTATGATGATAAAGTCATAAATATATTTATGCAGATAACTTTACATCTGTATGTGACAACAACAATTGAAACTAAAGTTTTCAGATTTTTTATGACATTGTGCCTGGATACTAATCCCTAAAAATCACTTTACATTTTCATATTCATAATTGGAGCTTTGAATACATTTATTAATAATAATAATATGTTTAACTTTTAGCTAAAATAAAAACAGAGCCAAAATATATTTAAAAATTACTTAATTTAAATACTTCTCCCTCTTTGAAAACCAAATATTAGCTGGATATCTATTATATTTGAGGGACACAGAATACTCAGTACATTTCTGCATTAAATAGTACGTTTTCAGATAAGGGTGGTAGAAATCTTAGCTATTAATGACTTAAGTAAAAAGAAATTTATTACCTTACATTTAATTGTGTAGTTATCAATTTATTGGCTTTCATCTCCAAAGCACCCATTCAGAATTGGGTTTACAGTAATAGGTGGGATACCTTTAAGATTTTTCTCCTTTATACCTGCTTCGGAGTCTGTCTCCCTCTCTCTCTCTGCCCCTTCCCCACTCACGCTCTGTCTCTTACTTTCTCTCAAAAAATAAATAAGCATTAAAAAAATTAAAAAATAATGAAGGAGGCACCTGGGTAGTTCTGTCAGTTAAGTGACCAACTTTGGTTCAGGTCATGATCAGAGCATCGGGCTCTGTGCTGACAGCTCAGAGCCTGGAGCCTGCTTGGGATTCCTGTGTCTTCCTCTCTTTCTCTATCCCTCCCCCAATCAAGCTCTGTCTCTCTCTTTCCCAAAAAATAAATAAACATTAAAAAAATAAAAATAGGTTTTCTCCTTCATAGCGTGCATGATAACAAGCTTTCTCAGTAGAGGGCGCTGGAGGGACACTGCATGAGAAGTCCCTTCTGCTCCAATGGCTGCACCATCTGCAGTCGTGTGGGTCGGAGGTCATGGACGAGGTCCTGCCCCAGCTGTAACCTAGAACACCTGGACTCCAACCGCCTCAGCCTCAGACTTTTGTTGATTGGGAGTTTTTCCATTACTGATTCAATTTCCTTACGAGTATTCCGTCTGCTTAGATTGTTGGTTTTTTTTTTAATTTCTTCCTGATTCAGTCATGGAAGAATGCATGTTTCTAGGAATATAACCATTCCTTCTAGATTGTGCAGTTCACTGATGTACAATGTATGTAATGCCACATCTTTTTTAGCCATTCATCCGTCTCCGGACACTTAGGTTGTTTCCATGTCTTGGCCATTATAAATAATGCTGCAAAGAACATCAGGGGGCGTTTGGTGCATTAATACCCAGAAGTGAAATTGTTAGGGTGTATGGTAATTCTATTTTTACTTTGGGGGGAAGTTCCATACTCTTTTTCATGGTGGCCACTCCAGTTTACATTTCCATCAAACGGTGCATGAGCGTTCCCTTTCCTCCACATCCTCTCCAACACTTGTTATTTCTTATCTTTTTGGTACTAGCCATTCCGACAACTGTGAGGTCATAGACGGGTTACGCTAAATGAAACAAGTCAGAGAATAACATATAATTTCGCCTCCATGTATAATGTAAAAACAAAACAAACGAACAAACAAGAGGCAACAGAAACCGACACATAAATACAGAGAATAAGCTGGCGGGTGCCAGGGCTGGGGTGGGAGGGGGGGTTTGAGCCAAATAGGTGAAGGAGATTAAGAGGCACAAGCTCCCAGTTATAAAATAAAGAAGTTACAGGGATGTACAGTGCAGCATAGGGAATATAGTCAATAATATGGTAATAACTTTGAATGGTGACAGATGGTAACTAGACTTATCAGAGTGATCATGTTGTATACAAATGACGCACACAAATGTTGAATTGCTCGCTACACAGCACAGCTGAAATGAATACACTATTATATGTCAATGATACTCCAATAAATAAATAATAAAAACAACTTGCACCCCCAGACCAACATGCCGATTACCTTCCCAGGGCTCACCTGACATGAATACCAGGAATCCCTGACTTTCTACACCGGGTGCTCCAGCCTCCTGCCTGTGTTGATGCCCTACTCTTTCTGTGTGCCTGCTTTCCATCCACTTCCTTCCACAAAGCTATACCATCCAGAAGTGGACACTATGCGCTGCAAATGGCCTGCCCCGTCTCCACTGGACCGCAACCCTGGAGTCCGGCTGTAGCTTATCCATGCCACAAAGGTTCCTTCTCGTTCACTCAGCACCTACATTTCTGTTCTGGAAAAGGCAGCAAGGTTCTCTGCCCTTTCCTGGCCTGGAACTACAACTCCCCCAAGGAAGTCAGAGCCCTAGTTTTCTAGAGAGGCCCCTGACCAAGACCGTCCATCCTAGTTACACACCATGAGTCCTAGCTTACCTTATAGCTCATCATTACTTTTTATTATATTATAACTGTGCTTGGTGTTAAACCTTACCTGTTTAAATTACTGTGTGGGTCCCTACCTATATATAATATAGAAATATGTATTACGATATTTAGATTATTATTCAGGAAACATGCTTAGATGGTTATAAGCTGGATTTCTGGACATTGCCATGTGCCCTGAAAAATAAATGGATACTATCAATTTATATTGCAAAATTTAGCAATTTGCATTTCCATTGTCATTAAGTGAGAATATTGTTTTGTCCTAAATTATGTCAGTATTATATGCTGTGCCAATTATTTCAATAGGAGAGAAATAGTGTCTTCCTGTTTTAATTTGTGTTCTTTTGAATAGCCATGAAGTGGAGTATATTTTTGCATGTTTATTAACAGTCCCTATATTTTCTTCTACGACTTGCCTATCTATCTATCCTTTATCCATATGTACATATATATATATATATATATATATATATGAACTCCCCAAGGAGCTCTTTGCAAATAATGACTTTTGATGAAGTGCTACAACTAATTCCTCTCAGACTGTTTTGATATTTTTTAATGCATTTAAAAATAGTGATATTATTTATTATTGTGTCTCTCTGACTCTCCAAGTATTTGTTCCTCTCCCTCTGAGGTTATCATCCATCACAGGTCTTATCAAATGATTACCTTACTTCAAGCTTCAAATCAAACCCCCTCACCTCTCGGCAACCCTATTTGCAGCTGTCTTCGATGTTTCAATCCTCAACCCCAGCGTGACTGTATCTGAAGACAGGACATGTAAGAATACTGTAAAATATTATAGAATGTTGGATAGAGTTTGAAAGATGACCAAGAATAACTTTACTAAGGTCCATGAGGACCCAATGGCAAGAGAGTGTTTCAGTATTTATTGTACTAGAATTTTTTTAACTTTATTTATTCATTTTCGAGAGAGAGAATGGGGTAGGGGCAGAGAGAGAAGGAGAGAAAGAAACAGAATATCAAGTAGGCTCCATGCCACCAGCGCAGAGCACGACGCGGGGTTGTAACTCACAAACCATGAGATCATGATCTGAGCCAAAATCAAGAATCAGACACTTAACCCACTGAGCCACCCAGGTGCCCCTGTACTAGCACTTTATGATACCAAGCTGCTTGTGTTCCATAGTGGCCTTGCCCATGAGAAATTCCTTCATATTTTATAATAGCACATAGGCTTTCTTTTATAAAGAAAAGTGAGTAGGTAAAAAATGGAATGTTTGTTTATGAAAAGAAATATGCTGCCATGTATCTGGCTGAGCCTCTCTCTATCTCTAACATATTTATATATTGTACTAATCTATACCCTTAACTGTTTCTTTAAAGCATCTTCATCCACATTCGATTCAATTCCCTGAAAAGTTGATTATGTGAACTCACCGGAAAAACTCTGCTATGTGAATTAGAACATGTTCCTCTACATGCATCATTTACATGTAGAACTTCCCATTCTTATCTGAAATCTTCATCGTCTAAATTAAGGCTCTGACTTCTTTCTCTTCTGCTCATTGAGGTTTAACAATATCCAAATTAATATTCTCTGATTTATGAGGATGAGGGAAAAAAAACTCTCCCGTGTAACTGGACCAACATGTAATAATTACTCATCTGCGTTAAATGGTTTACTTTGTGGCTGTGTTGCAAGTTTTATGTGTAGAGGATTTTTTTAAACCACAGAGAATCGGCTTTAGGAGGTAACAACTTTCCATGAAAAATGTTAGTAATAGATAGTATTTCCTCCAGACGCCAGGGAACTCAGAAATGGAAGGTGTTTCCTAATTCCGCTGGAGAGAGGTAAAGAAAGAGAAGTAGCTGAGAAAACCTTATGTAGGTTAGACCTTGACCTCACACCAGCATCAAGGCTTCTAAGGAGACAGAAGACAGGAGCCCATGAGATGCCAATAAAGTAACAGTAAAGTACAAGTTTGGGGGGAGCAGGAAGGGAGGGGAATGAGACCTTCAAACATGACGCAGGCAGAGTGAAGAGGTGACTGGGACACTGCATTCTTCTTCCATTGGTCACTCTTCCCTCCTTGTTCTCACACTAATTTTAAGCATTTAATAACAATCAATTCCAGAGACTAAAGAAAGTTATAAATGCCCATTATTTACAATATGTAAGGTCTGCAAGGCATAGATAGGTAGAGATGAATCTATATATATCTACCTATATAAATATATATCTATATCTATAATGTATATCTGTAGATCTTTACAAATATATAGATAACTATATAAATATCTGTATATATCCATATACCTATATGCTATATAGATAGCTATATAAAGACATAGGGTTATTTAATAGATAGATATAAACATAAAGTTAAATTATAAATAAGTTCAAACTTGTGTGTGAATATTTATTTTCTAATTTTATTTATATTATATTATTTTATATCATATGTATTTATCTTAGAGTCTAGGAGTACACTGACGAAATGAAGGAAAAAATCTGGATGCCTGTTAAATATTTTTATATATTATAATGTATTCTCTTAATCAGAAACATGATTTTTAATTTGTATTAAGCAACATGACATCCATTATTTCTGACTAATTATGCAGATAGGATTATATAAGAGAACTGAAGCTGGGTTTGCTATGAGGAGAAATTTATCTACAAGAAAGAGATGAATTATACATTCAGATTAAGATTCTGTCCCTGTATTAGGATTTCAGAAGGGAAAGAGACTGAGCTTGTCTCCTCTCGCTGGTTTTCCGAAATAACGATTTTAAGTGGGAACCAATACTGTATTCCTCAATTAGACTAAAATGCAAATACCATTATTAGTAATTGACACCAAGATCCTTTATGAGGTGACATTCCAATGGCAGAATAAGGCAATAAAGTATCATGAGAGCCCCAGTTGCAGATTTACTCAGTACATTGGGTTCAGCTTGCTGTTGTTATTACATCTTTAAAGAATAACACATGTGTAATAGAGGCTGCGCTCCGACATTCCGTATCAAGTAAAGCAAAAAGGATAGGGAAACATCTGAATAATTTAAAATAAATAAGGGCTAAGTACCCTCACCTACCCTAAGTGTCTGTAGAATTGACTTCAACATTTCTGCCACGTGCCATTTTAATTTTCCATGGTCATGCAATTATGGATCTGAAAACTCAACCAGACATTGTAATTTTTTTTTTTTTTTTTTTTTTTTTTTTGCTTAGAGCTTTCCAAGTCATTTATTGTACACCATCCACTGGGAGGTGGAGACGTTGGGACTCATGTGGATAAAATAGTTAATGGCGTTGACGCAGCTAGCATCAGGTCCCCCATAATATTCTAGCTCTATTTTCACCAGATCATGGACCTTTTTCCGTCGGTCTGAAATCTGGGCATAAAGAATCATATATATTAGATGGAGTTCAGCGGTTCTCAATCGTAGTTCCATTTTAAAATCTGAGATAATATTTTAAAAATACAAACCAAGCCCCATCTCTAGGGACCTGCTGCGATTGGCTGAGGATAGGCTGAATTGGAGCTGCACAAACATTGTTTTCAAAAGTTCCCCCAGGGAATTTTTTATGAGTACCCAGAGTTAGGGAGAAATAATCTGAAAGATTTTCGTCTTTTCTTTTGATTTCCTGAGACTATCAACTCAAAACATCTTTATTAAAAATAAACCCAGGCACCTGGGTGGCTCAGTCAGGTAAGCATCCAGCTCTTGAATTCGGCTCAGGTCATGATCTCCTGGTTTGTGAGTTCAAGCCCTGCGTGCTTTCCAGATGTGCTGACAGCTCGGAGCCTGCTTGGCATCGTTTCTTTCTTCCTCTATCTCTGCCCCTCCCCTGCTCGTGCTTTCTCTCGCTTTCAAAAATAAATAAATAAACTTTTAAAGAAATTAACAAAAAACGCAAATTTCTCATAGTTCTGTTTTCCCCCATCAGAAATTAGACTCAATGCAGTTGGATTTGCGCGTGCATTGACTGCACCGAGCTCCTTATGTGCAATGCTCCACCGATTGTTCCAGAAGGTCTAGAGCGTCCAGCTGCTATCACTCTCCTTCGAAATGAGGAGGCTGAGTTAGCAGAGTCAGCTAACCTGCCCAAGGCCACTCAGAGGGTCCCCTAGGAACAGAAACATGCAGTCATTTGGGAAATGGGCAAATTTGTTGGGGAAGATCATTTTATTCTCAATATCAGCCTGTGAAAGGCCTTGGAGGGTGGTTTTCCTCCAGGATGCACTCCTAAAGTCCCCGCTCCCAGTCAGGGTCTTCCTCCCTCCCCTAAACTCAATAGGACACTCTTGTCTACCTCCACGGACTCCCTTACCCAAATTAACCTCATATTACAGGTATGTCATTAAGATTGCTGCTCTTAGTAAATTATGTTCTTAGAAGGCACCTCTTGCATTTTATTTGTTTTTATCTTACCAATAACGCTTCCCAGAACCTTTCCCAAAGTCAGAAAATTTATGAATATTTTTGTGAGGTTTTAATTGGATTAAAATGATGATCTTTGCATAATAATACAATAGCAAAACAAAACATAATTTCATTCATTCGCAAACTACTAAAAGTACTACATATTGTTTTTAATGAAGTTTATGAAAAGGCCATTTTAAGACTTTCTTTAATGAAAAAAGGGGCTTGTTAGCTTCAGAAAATTATTCTTTAATTCATCTATTTAGAGCTTCTTATATGGGAAAATAGAGCTGAAATCTAAATGTCTATTTATTGTGGGGAGCCTGGGTGGCCTGGTCAGTTAGGCATCTGACTCTGGCTCAGATCATGAACTCAGGGTTCATGAGTTCGAGTCCCATGGACTAGAACCTGGAGTCTGCTTCGGATTCTGTGTCTCCCTCTCTCTCCCTCCCTTGCTTTCACTCTGTCTCTGTCTCTCTCTCTCAAAAATAAACATACAAAAAATAAATGTCTATTTTATATACTATTGTTCATAACCTTGTGGGTTTCTCTGATTGCTTATTTTCCTTTTTGATTCATAGGCACTCTTCAGAAAATGGAGACAAGAGCCTTTCTCTGTCATATGGGTTACAAAGAGTTTTCAGTGTTTATCAATTTGTTTTCTTTTTACTTACTCTTGCTGTGATATTTTTGCCACACTCTGTTGTGATTTAGTTCAATTGATCAAGTAGTTAAGTTTATTAATATCTCTCTTTGGATGGTCTTACTTCTGTGTCGTGTTTAGAAAAGACTTTCTTCCTTAATGGCTTTTTAAATCACCCCTGCTTCTAGTTTCTGTCCATTCTGTGCCAGCAAGGGCGCCCTAAGAGATCTGGGATTATGGGCATGATGCAGATGCCTCCAATTGAAACAGTGAATCTTACTACTTTCAGTGTATGTCCTGTACTTTGTTGTTCAGCTGCGAATGGTAAATAGACCTGCTTACATCTCGTTTTTACGTAGCATAGGATTCCAGAATATTCATGCTTTGGCTTTATGGCTGCACCACCATTTAATGTATTCTTTCATCCATTCCTTCACTCTCTGCTGATGGGCACTTAATTTGAATGAATGTATGTATGTCTGTATTTTTACATTCTAGTTAACACAGAGGGTAATATTAGCTTCAGGTGTGAAATTTAGTGATTCAACACTTAGCATACATCACCCTCTGCTCCTTAGGACAAGTGTAGCCCTTAATCCTTATCATCTATTTCACTTATCACCTGCCCCCCCCCCCCCCGCCTCCAGCTCCCCTCTGGTAGCCATCAGTGTGTTCTCTATCGTTAAGGGTCGGTTTCTTGGTTTGCCTTTCTCTCTCTCTCTTCCCCACCCCATGCTTGTTTTGTTTCTTAAATTCCATATATAGGTGATTTGCCTTTATTTCCTTAATCTTCCTTCCCTCTCTCCTCTTCTTCTTTCAATTTTAATGAATGCATTGTCATAATCAACCTTTTATTTATGTAAGATAGAATTCTAGGCACATGTTATTATTGGGTAGTAGCTTATTATATTATGGACACTTTTAATCTAATATGGTACCTACATTACATTAAAAAAAAAAAACCCACAGGGGTGCCTGGGTGGCTCAGTCGGTTGGGCGTCCGACTTCAGCTCAGGTCATGATCTCGTGGTTCGTGGGTTCGAGCCCCGCATCAGGTTCTGTGCTGACAGCTCAGAGCCTGGAGCCTGTTTCAGATTCTGTGTCTCCCTCTCTCTCTGACCCTCTCTTGTTCACACTCTCTCTCTGTCTCAAAAAAAAATAAACATTTAAAAAAAATTTTTTTAAATAAAAAAAATAAAAAAAACCCACAAAGTTTCTTTTTTGATAGTTGCTGTGCTAAATGCTAATCCATTAGCCATTTGCATACTTTCTGTGAACTGCATGTTTATATTTTTGACAGATTTTGTGTTAGTTTGTTTATATTCTTCTATTTGCTTAAACTCTTTGTGAAGTACAGCATCTAATTTCAACATTCTACATGTGTTACAGATATTAGGTGAAAACCTCTTTTGTGTTTTTTTCTTTCTGCCATTAAAATGTTTTAACTTCTTGCATATAACATTTGACAACATCTGTTTTAATAGCTTCTTCATTTTGTTACTTGTTCACAAAAGCTTTCCAATCCATATGTTACAAAAATATTCTTTATTTTTCCCAATAATTGCAATAAAATTTTTTATCTTATCTGATCAAAAGTTTATTTTTAATACATGTATATAATCTTTTTGCCTCAAAATATTTACTGAATAATCTATTTTCTAATGTGATACATTGATAGATTTATTTGAATAAGTTATACCTCTACAATCTTTTGTGGAGATTTTTTCAGTATTATACAATTGTAAATGTTGAGTCATAGTAGCTACGTAATTTAGTAACTGTGTAACTGTTAGTTGTTTCTGCTTATGCTAACTAGCTATATCATCAGAATCATACCATATTCCACCTTCTTCCTTCTGGGAGGAGGAATTGGGGAGGAGGGAAGAATCAAATCCTGGTAGATTCCTTTATGTCTCTGGTAAATAACTGCATGGCCTTCCTCCTCTTCCTTTCAGACAACTTCCCCAGAACTCCAGGATATCACAAAGATTTTTAAAAAAATTTTCCATTCACTAAACACTTAAAATTCATTATCTGTGAAATGACGTTTTTAAATTTGGTGTCCAAAGTCTGGGGCTGCAGATGGCAGGTAAGAGCTGAGGTTACCCTGGGGACTATGGAGACGCTGTTTTCATCAAGGCTAACGATGGTGGAGGCCTGCAGTAGGACAGTGCCGATGGGAGGGAGGGATTGACTGAGGTGCCCAAACCCTTCCTCTGTGCTATGGCTATGAGATCGGCCCCTTGGATGAGAGCACTGGTAGCTAGAGCAGGAGTGGCCCTGTTCCGTTGGATGCAGTGGTTATTATGGGCAGCTCCTTTCTGTGCACCCAGATCTGACGTTTTGTTGTTTAAATTCTGTGAAATCCAATTTATTCTCCTTTCCTGTCAGATCCGTGATTCTTGCCCAATACCATCATGGCAACACTCTAAAAATTCTGGGTCATAATGGTTTTCAGACTACTCCCAGGGACATCTCTCCCTGCATTAGGGGTATTTGTCCATTGCTATGGGTGCTGATCTTGTTCATATCTGTTTAATTTTGTGTATAATCTCTTCTGTAGACATCAGGTAAAACACTGGAATGGATGATGATAGTTAAGAGAACTCTAAAGCCTCTAATCATCGTAAGGATTGGGGAAACAGCAGCCAGAGCCATTATGCTAATTGGGTTTGTTAAAACACAGCAAAGTTACTGTAAATAAATGCTTGCAAATGTTCTTTTATGTAACGTAAGTAATATAACAGCCAACACTTTCACAATGACTTATTAAAGCAGTAGTTAGGCAGCTCCATGCGTGGCTGAAAATTGAATTTCTTAAACTCAAACTGCCAAAATGCATTTGGGAAATATGAAAAGAGGCTTGAGTGTATGCTATTTTTACAAAAAAGGAATCAGGTACATTTGTCTCAAAATTCAGATCTGACTGCCATACCAGCTTTTAAGTAAGATCTAGTTAATAGTAAGAAAATACTATGGAATATCTCTGTACCATTATATTTGTCTTCCTGTTGCTAGAAATATCTGAGTTGATGATACATACATTTCTTTAAGTTGAGAATTTTTAAATTTTTTTTAATGTTTATTTATTATTGAGAGATGGAGAGAGACAGAGCATGAGCATGAGAGGGGCAGAGAGAGGGGAGACACAGAATCCAAAGCAGGCTCCAGGCTCTGAGCGGCCAGCACAGAGCCCGACCGGGGCTCAAACTCACAGACTGCGAGATCATGACCTGAGCTGAAGCCAGATGCTTAACCGACTAAGCCGTCCAGACACCCCAAGAGAATTTGAAAATTTTTATTAGATATAGCATAATTCAAAAAAATGGTAGACTTAGATTATTCCTAAAGATAATTTATTAATTCATAATCAAATAGCTTAGGTTTTGCTTTGTTTTGTTTTGTTGCTAAGTGTGTGCTCAGTTTTCCCTTTTGTCTTTACTTGGATGATGGCTTCTCTGCTTTAGTCTCTGCTAAACATAGAAAACTGCTTTGCAGTGTTCTTTTGCAGTTTTCCACAAAGCAGGTTTTCCCAACCCTTTTTAAAATCAGAAACCACCAGCAGACCAGACGGAAGCATGTAGGTTCAACACTGAATTCTGTAAAAATGATACCAACACACTAAAATCTTCTCCTCCTCTGATCCTGGTCCGTGATTGTGGGTGGTTTTTGTGGACAGGTGCTTGAATCATTGAAAATTGCTTTTATGACATTTGTTTGGCATAGACTAATGAAGATAAGACATTTTTTAACCTGAAAATAGGAAGAAAGATTTTCTAAATAGCTAAATAAAAATCTGTACCTTTGTATATTATTCTTAAGATTTGATTCCTTATCTCCATTTATTTATTTGGGGGGCTCCACAAACCATCATAGCTTTCAAAGTTGTGTGGCTATGACACTTTTTCATTAATAATCACATGAGAACAGAATTAAATGAGTAAAATTCACATGGATTTGAATATTCTCTCAATTTTTTGGAAACAAAAAACTCATTCAGAAGATGAGTCCTGAGTCCTAGTCTTTTTTTTCTCTTCAGTTACTGAGAATTTATAATGACTTAAAACTCAGAAATTCTTTCTGTCCCCTTCACTTTCTTGAAAGGCATGTCTACTTAAGTCTGTAACAAGTGATATCAATTTAATTATGCTTTCATAAACTTTCAATTGCATAAACATCTCAAACAATTTTGTTGCAAAAATATATATCACAACATAATAGAAATGTACTATTATGGTTAAACTTAGGACTGATAGCCTCAATGCTTCTATATGAACTGCTTGGAGACTTAATTTGTGAAAATTTAGATCACTTACACAATGAAGAGAGCAGTAATTTTCTAAAATGGTTATTGAAACATGTTTTATTTCTTTGTCATCCATGTCCTGCAATAATCAGTATATGTCTTCAACATTATCTGTTTCAAACTGAAATAGAGAAATACTCTAAATAGAGTGTCATTGTTTCATAATGAACATGGGTTTTTCAGCTGGGCAACTCTGGGTTCCTAATCCATTTCTCACATTTATTAGCACTTTGAATCAAGAAAATTAAAACGTTTTAAGCATCAGTTTCTTCAACTTTAAAATCGGTGTAGAACTATCCATGTTTTAGGCCCATTGCATAAATTAAGTGGAATATACTCTATAAAATATATGACATCTCTGAAATGCTTAGTAATAAAATCTATTACTAAGTATTAGTTTTTAATGACATGACAGATATTGATGGCTTTTTATTCTTGCATTTTTTACATGTAAAATAGGATGCCCATATACTTCTGGGTAGATATAAATTTAATCAATTATTACAAAATTTTGGAGCAAACCATCAGTATCAAAGCAACGTGTGATTACCCCTGTTAAGTTATATGCTTTTATCAATATTTGACTCTCTTTTCCGCACCGAGGCTTTTCAGGAGAAAATAATTTCATCACTGAGACTTAAAGGTATAACACATTTGAGAAAATATTTGAAGAAGTAGCTCTGTGTCCACACATTTATCTGACACCCAAAAGTCTAACCTTAAACTTGATTAGGCCAATGTTACCACTCTCCACTTTTGATGAGATGTTGTGAGCTCGGAGGCAATAATGGGAGACACATTTTTTATAATCACAGCTATTAAAAATAAACGCTGCTGCTGCAAATGTATTAGTCACTTTAAATACACCAGAATCACAAGGAATAGCTTTCTAATGATACGAAAATCTATTACAAATGACAAGTGTGTATCCTGAATACCTACTTTTCTGTCTTATAAAAATTGAGTATTTGTTCCCACTCTTTAAAATTCTTAGAATAGCTTTCCTCCTGCTATCAGGTGCCCTTTGAATATATAGCATTTTTGTATCAAATAAAAAGGCAATGGTCACGTACTGAGAGAGAAATGGTTTAGATCCTCAAATTAATAACACCTTACACAGTACTTTTAGCTGCGCTTTTACTGCAGACTAGCAAACATTTTAACAAGTGGAGATAAAACTCAGGTCCATGCCTAGAACATGTTAGTAGCACCTCATCGAAATGTAGAGAAAGAGGGGTATTTAGAGTTCAAACGCAGGCCAGCCCCCGCCCCCACCAGATTAAAAGCAAGGGTAAAAGAGAAGGCCTTTCATATTTTGAAAATGAAAATAAATTTAGTGCATGTGTAATAGGAATGAAAAATATTATGTGTGTAACAATTATTTGATAGGTTGAGTATAACATTTCAGGGAATATGAAAGTTGTAATAAATTCAGTCAAATTGGTTCAAATAAAATTATGTCAATTATACTTCACAGAAGCCTGTGCTCCAGCCCCATGGTCAGTGGGTTTATTGTTTGCAATATACCAGCCTAGGCTTTGTCTCCATTATTCACATGGAAATTCTCTGCAGAATCCTGTAATATATAAAGCAAACTCGTGCTCAAGATACATTCCTTAAACTATAATCTAATGGGCCTAATTCACCTTGAAATAGGGCTGATTAATCAATAATATGTGTTGATTTTGCGTTATATATTTCGTGGTCTTAGAAAATATTTAGTATTCAGCATGAAATTATGTTCTTGTTTTATTCCATGAATTGGGCCACCAGGCATAGGTGCCATTAGGTAATAAAATACAAGTAACTGAAGAGCACGCTTGAAGGAAAAGTAGTTGTTTGTGAAACAAACAAAAGCGTCAATTTTACCTTTGGTCTTTTTTTTAAAAAAAGCATATTAATAAGTATGGTAAATGAAGGGTTTATTGCTCCTGCTCACATTTCAGCTGATGTGATGCCTTTATATTTGAGATCTCAATCAAAGAATCTACCAAAATCAATATTGCAAGAAAAAATGGCTAAAGGAATAATGTAATCAAGTTACAAAATGAGAAGATGAAGATATATTTACCAGGAGCATCATTTGCCAAAGTAGAAATGCCTTGTTTCGTTTCTTATAATACATGGATTTGATAGGGAAAGAGGTATGAAAGGTTGAAAGACAATTAATTAGCCATAATAATAATTCAGGAACTGGATTTTAAACCTGGCGTCGTCCATTAGGCTCAATTTATACACATATATTACATGCCCAATGTCATATTGAGTAAATAGAAAATATATATGCGTCGATATATTCTCACGTCCATGATTTTCAATTGTGTAACCTTGAACGATGTTTACCTTGAACTGCTTTACGATTCACTAAATATTAACATTAGAGTCTTAAATTAAATGGTACATAGACACGCGCTAATCAAAATAGCCATACATTACATGCATTCTACAATGATTCATTTGTTTTCACTATCCACAAGGAAAAAAAAAAAATGATAGCTTTTTCTGTGTCTTCCTTACCAGCAGGGGAAATGAGAGCTCCATATAAATAAAATTTCGCCCGGCCCACATTATTCTTCAACAGAAATGCCCATCGCGTGCTGAATGAACAAAGGAAGGTTAGTTTTGCACTACCAGCCATTTTCAGGTAATGAGATTACGGTATTCTATGTCCTTTGCTGTCCTAGGCCGTTGCTAGACCTTCTGATAGAGGATTTATTTTAGTGGAGGGCTGCACATCAGGACAGAGTTTGGGCAGTGACAGGAGAACACCCGACCCAGCGCACTGCGTAGCTTGCATTTCTTCCCCCTGGCCCGCGTGTCCTGACCTGCACCCACACAGCAGAGACAGCAGCAGATGCTGCCGTATAGAACTGTTGCATGAACTTGGAGAGTTGTGTGAATCAGCTTCACTGCTCTTTTCTCTGCTGTCGTTTCTTTTTGGTCATCTTGAAGTTAAACAAAAAAACAAGAACTCGGCACGATTTTAAGCTCATCCCTCCACCCACCCCACTCTTACCCTACTTTAGGGTCTTGACCACTTCTCTGTGAGGTGGCAGTGGGGTTGGAAACAAAAGAGGGGAAGCACGTTCAGTTCATTTTAAAAACGTACACTGCGGTGTCAACGTACACTGCTTTTGTTTTTTTAGAAACAGATGTAAATTTATTCGGGAAAATGGCAGCAAAGAAATTGATTTTCACCACTGGCACGCGACCTTATTTGCAGTTGCCTAACTGCATTTCTCAATGTTAATTAAGTGTATCTCTCAAGCCTGCCACCTACAAAAATTTGGGGAAAACTAAACATGTTTCTAGCAAAGATTCCAGATCAGATAGTGATTTAAAACTCTGCACACAGACCCGTAACGTCCCATAATTTATAAGACCCCAGACTTTGGGAACGGAGGGCTCCGGGAGGCATGCTGGAAGTTTGGAGAGAGTTTCACCCTGTGCACCTTGACCTCCTGAACCGAAGCTGACGGCCAGTCAGTTGTAAGCCTTCAGTTGTGCTCCAGTCCAAATGCTGACATGTGAGCATTAGTTGTGGTGACAGGCTGCCCTAACTTAGCTGTCATCTGGCCCATTTTCTACACAAACCATCAACATAATTCACTCTAAAGGGCTCTCTGAGAGGGCCTAATGCTTTTTCTTTCTTCCCTTGTACAGTGCAGAATTTAGGACAGCTTATTTTAATTTGATGACCTGCACTATGATCTAATAAGGGACAGCTGTGGCAGCTATGTCCCCAGGCTATTTATTGTCAATTAGAATGAATCCTAAATAAACTCCCTTCATTCTAAACTTGACCCATTCTTGAACAGTAGACAAAAATGGCACTTAGAAAAGGAAATGTGGGGAAGCGGAAGAAAGAGCCGATGGAATGTAAAAACTATGAAAGAGAGAGCTCTTCAAATACAATTAGAAGGATGAGCAGTGATAATGACATTTTCATGTCAAATAATTGCTATTGAAATTTTGGTATTGTGGAAGATATCCATGGGGGGAACACAAGAGACTATCAAGCTGTCAAATAAAATGTATTGTGTTATTAGAGTCAAGCCAAAAATAAATGTATTTTATATGAAGAAAAAAAGTCTGGATTCAAATATAGATGATGAAGTGGCCTAGAGCAGTGGATTGCAAACCCCTTCTGTCTGTTATCCATAGTAGATAAACATTTTCCAGAAAGACCTAAGACACCAAGACACAAATCCATATAGATCTGTTAAAATAAATTCAACTAAAATAATTCTTATTTTCCCTGGTGTGATAAACTCTTCGTTTATATCCTGTTCTATCCCCCTCATAAAACAATGCTAATCACAACTCACCAAAGTGATTTGACCACCCCTTCAACCATTGGAACCCACAGTTGGAAACATAGTATTCCGGAACTAAGGAAGAAAATACAAAAAGGAAATTTCCAAAGAATATTTAAGCATTTTGAAATACTGATAACCAGAGCAGATTTAACAGCCCATTAGGGAAGCAAAAGTATATCGTTACAACATTGTTCGCTGGTTCCTCGAGTGTGAAGGACATGGTGGAAAGCAGAGAGAAGAAGGAAACATCATAGTGTATGACTGGGATCTGTAAGCATGGCTGTGTACTATTTTCTAAGCACTTCTCACTTAAGCATATAAAATATGAAATGATAATTTCTTAGTGTCCTTGGCACCCCTCTTATGAATAAATGCTAGAAGTGATAAGGGATGCCATGTAAAATCAAGATACTAAGGAACCTACAGTGTGAGTAGATGTAAGCCAAATGATTCTCTCATTTTGGTGCAATGGAAGACTCTTATTTTATTGTTTTTAATGTTCATTTATGTATTTTGAGAGAGAGAAAGAGAGAGAGAGCAGGGGAGGGGCAGAGAGAGAAAGAGAGAATCCCAAGCAGGCTCTGTGGTGTCAGTGCAGAGCCTGACTCAGGGCTCAAACTCATGAACCATGAGATCATGACCTGAGCTGAAGTCAAGAGTCAGACTCTTAACTGACTGATCCACCCAGGCTCCTCTAACATATAAGACTTTTAAAGGGACTTTTAAAATTCGCTGGAATTATATGGAGATTTGAACAGTTTTGAAAGTTATTGTAAGGGCAGAATTGACAAGTAGAATTGTTTAAAGCGTTCAGGTTTCCCTGGTGGAGGACCAGATCTGTCTGTCCGTTTGTAACACTTGCTGCAGATACCTTTCTTTGCCTTTCAGGCAGACCCAGGACTAAGCTAAAGTGGGGCTGTCTATCCCAAGGGGCTTCGCCTACTGGTAAAAGATACCATTGAAGTCCACCTTTCTGGATGTCCTGAACAGAAACTCATTGTCCTCACCCCAGTGGGATCCAGAGCCTAGAATTTATTTGTAGTTCCCTCAGCCCGAAGGATCTCCAGAGCCTTTATTAATGGGCTAGGTCTTAATCTCTGAACACTGTCTTTATTCACCTGCCTGTAAGCTCTATATCAGTCCTTTTGACTTCTTTTACATTAGAAAAAAAATAACTGTCAAGAAATGGGTCATATCTAAGCCCTGAAGTCTAAATATGATTGAAAAAAATTGTTAATCCTAGTCTTACACAGATTTTTCCAAATTACAAATGCCAACAGGAGGATATTTTTAGTGTCTCAATCACCTGCCAAAATGGAGATGTCTTTGGGGAAGACAATAGATTTTATAATGTTTCCCCTTGCATTGAAAATGGAATTCATATTTCATAAGCAAAACTATAGGTGAGATATTCCCACTTACATAGTAATATGTCTTTTACATGTGTTGGGGAGGAAAAGTTTTACTCTACTTCATCTGGTTGGTGTAAGAATTAAATTGACGTGAGGCAGATTAACAGGAGAAACCCAAATTCACTCCTGGATGTAAGACAGCTCTGTGAGGTAGTAACCCCGGGCAGTCAAGCAATCGAGGTTTAAATGCAACCCAGAGCTAAGGGGAAGGGGTCTGGGACTTCAAAGGGAAGGAAGAAAATTGATAGGAAGATGAAAAAGAGTGAATGTTTGGTAAACAAATGTCTTCTGGGCCACGCAGAAACAACAGGGCACAGAGAGGAATTTTAACAAATAGACCTTACTAAGTTCCGTCCTCCCTGTCTACCACACCTAGTTCATATTATACTGCACTTATCTATGATAATACCTCCCTTTTTGGGGCAGATCCTCTATCTACATTCTTTTAAGCATTTAAGGAGGAGGCAGAAAGAAAAATGTTGGAGTCTTTTGTCCTTAAAAAAGAATCAGCCTAAAATAATCCACGTGTTAAAGAGACATATTTGAAGATAGCACATCGGCTCCCTTACACAAGCCAGCAAATGATAAGAGCAACAATAATAAAACAGAGGAGATGAAAGAAACTGGTTCCCAACCAACATCCTGACTGCAGGGGTGGCTGGAACGATGAATGGATCCTACAAATCTTCAGTCAGAGAAGACGCTGTCAATAGTTGGAATTCACAGTAGTTTGATGGTGAGATGAGCTGGTAAACGTGGCTACACACAGCCATCCCGAGACCCCCCCAATGCTCAGTTCTCCTACTCATCCTCACACAAAGAAGTGCAAGCTATGGCCATAATTTAGTAAGACATTATCGAGCCTTGCTTATTCTCTTCGGTGATTTATACGTTCTCCTCACAGCTCACTGTATATCTTGGGACCTCCATTTTAGCGATAAGAACTGGAGTCCTTCACAGTTCCTCACATTTGAACCAAAGTAAATTGTGGAGATTAAGAAGCACATCACGTAGCTGTTATTTATTTTTCTACCTTGGCATCAGAAATGGAAATAAAAACATCAATGTAATGCTTTAATGTATGAAAGAGGGCAATGAGCCAATCCAGATAATTCATTATTAGGGATAAATAGTGAGTGAAAGAAACCTAAAACCTTGTTGTTCGGTCTTTTTTAGGAGTGTTCAAAAAAAGACTAAACTACACAGGTACAGACACACGGACACACAAACACACAGAAACACATACACATGTTTAAGAAGCCACAACCTATTTTCAAGCTGTGAATTACCCTCAGGAGTGCCTTGTTTTGCTTTCCTGTTTAAAAAAAAAAAATGGAAGGTGAAAATGGCCATAACTTTTGGTATCAGGAAAAAGCTTTTAATATCAAAATCTAGACTCACCCCTTATTCAATAATACGTAAAGAATGATGGCAATGGTTAAGAATTACACTGTATCTTCTTAATGGAATGTTATATAGCCATTAAATACAATGAAGGAATAAAAATATCTAATCCCTCTGAGGTACACCTGAAATTAATAAGATATTGCATGTCAGCCATGCCTTAAAGATATTTATGATATAGAGTTTGGAAACTAAAACTGAAAATTATATGGTGTCAGCATTCTAAAACAAAGCATATGAGAATAAAAACACATCAACTTATTTAAAGTGAACCCTGTGTGTGGTAACATAATGGACAATAGAACTTGCTTAAAACATTAAAAGAATTTTATTTCCAAGTGTACTGCAATAGATAGATAAATAGATAAATAGATAGGCAGATAGATGATAGATAAATAGATGATAGACAGACAGACGGATGGATAGAGCTATTCACATGTAAGATGATTTCATGTGTATTAAAATAATACACATTTATATTTTAAAGTATCCAATACCTTTGTATGTAAGGCATGTAAACAATTCTGTTTTCCCACAAAATATAAGGCTAGCAAAAATGAAGCTAAAATATTATTCAACCTCGTGGATAATGACAAGTGTTAGTTAAACCAGCACTGTGATACCGTGTGAGGGGCAGAATTTTAAGGCTGATGATTCCGAGTGTGGATGGAGATGATGTGGACATACAGAAACTCATCTATTGCTAGTTCAACTATAATTTGCTAAAACCATTTGGAAGAGAAATTTGACAATATTTGGGCAAGTTGAAGATTCAACAACTCCACTTTTAGGAACATGTCAATCTCACATATGCAGAATGAGAAGTATGTGTTTTCCTTGCAGTATTCCATGCAATAAGAAAAACAGCTTGGAAAATCCACATTGTATCTCAGTAGGTGAGTGAATAATGTATCATAAATTCCAACAAAGAAAAGCAATTAAAGGGAGCGAATTTGATCTTCATATCTAAATGATTAAATCTTGAAAACAACAGTGATTGCAAAAGCAACTTGCAAAAAGATATTGATATCGTGAAAGCATTTACATAAAACTTTAAAAAATACTACATATTTTTATAGATACTAACAACCAATACAGGCAAAGGCAAAATAAACTTAAGGATAGAAGCGACGCCTAGGAAAAGAAAGAGATGAGTGGTAGAGAATAAACCTGCAGGAGAACTAACTGCTTTAAAAAGGCTAAGCTAACGTCCTCACTAATTCAGTCTTTATTTTATCTGATCTAAAACTATGTGACATCTGCGAGCCTATTCTCTCTCCTTCTCTATATGTTTGAGATAGTTTTCAATAAAAGTAAATCCGTTCTATAAAACTTTAGAAGTTTATAGCTAAAATTAATTCAGTGTTCACTTTAAAATACCAGTTTACCTTTCTTTATTGTTTATGGCGAGAGTTTCATCCCGCATCTCACAAGAGCATTATGGAAGGTGAGTCACATATGAGACGCATCTGTTTACAGTAAGTGCAATAAAATGACAAGTCATTCCCACGCATACTGTAAATGCAACAGCAGTTCTCCTCATGTTTCCTTTTGTTTTCTGTATGAGAAGCAACGTAATTGGAGCAGGTGCACCCAGTGGAAGTTCTCGCATCCCTGCCAAACTAGCCCGCAGCTCACCTTGGCCCTCAGCGATGTGCCTTAAAAGGGCTTCCTTGATGGGCACCCTCCTCACGTGCCCTGTGACCTTTTAAATGGACAGAAGGTCAATCGATCTTCTCTCCAGAACAAGTCCACCTAGAGTGATGATGATAAAAGAAACAAACAAAAAAAAATTATTTGACAATGACGCACTAGTTTCCTAAATTACTTGAGATCTTCAAACAAAATAATACTCTAGATCATCAGCAAATGCATGGTTCTGGGTGCTGGAATAATTAAACCTCCATTTTGACCTAAGACTTTTATTTTATTTTATTTTATTTTATTTTTTCAACATTTATTCATTTTTGAGAGAGAGTGAAAGAAAGAGAGAGAGAGAGAGTGGGGGAAGGACAGAGAGAGAAGGAGACACAAAATCTGAATCCAACTCCAGGCTCTGAGCTGTGAGCACAGAGCTAGACATGGGGCTCAAACTCACAGACCATGAGATCATGATCTGAGCTGAAGTCAGATGCTCAACCGACTGAGCCACCCAAATGCCCGAATTAAATGCTGAAGTACCTTATGAAAACTGGTTTGGACAGTGGCCTTTCCCCAAACAGTAAGTTATAAAGATTTGAAAGGTAATGTGTTTAAAACTCTTATATACAATTGGTTCTTTTTTTAATGTTTCAAAATTTTATTTAGATTTTAGTTAGTTAACATATAGTATAATATTAGTTTCAGTGTAGAATTTAGTGATTCATCCCTTACATATAACACCCAGTGCTCATCACAAATACCCTCCTTAATACCCATCACCATTTAGCCCATCCCCCACCCATCTTCCATTTATCAATCTTCAGTTTGTTCTCTAGAGTTAAAAGTCTCTTATGGTTTGACTGCCTCCCTCTCTTTTTTTTTCTTTCCCTATGTTCATATGTTCTGTGTCTTAAATTCCACATATGAGTGAAATCATATGGCATTTCTTTCTGTAACCAACTTATTTCACTTAACATAACACATTCTAGCTCCATCCATATTACTGCAAATGGCAAGATTTCGTTCTTTTTGATGGCCGAGTAAAATTCCATTGTATATATCCATATGTGTATATATGTATGTGTATACATACATATGACCACATCTTCTTTATCCATTCATCAGTCGATGGACACTTGGGCTCTTTCCATAATTTGGCTATTGTTGATAGAGCTGCTCTAAACATTGGGGTGCATGTGCCCCTTCGAATTAGTATTTTTTTATCCTTTGGGTAAATATCTAGTAGTGCAATTGCGTATGTACAATTCGTTTCCTAAAGGAAACACTCTCACTTCATTGTTTGTAAATAAAAATTACCAATATGTTGCTTTTCTTTACATTGGCTGATAATTTTACTTTTTGGGGGCTGGCACTATCCCAAAACTACTTGCAGAATAGAAATAAGTTTTATAGAAAAGAGATTTGAAACTTAGACAAGTGTCACTTTTCACCCTGAGATTCTATAGCTGTAATGGGCACACTGTGAATCAGGGTCCAAGTGGCCCAGCAGGATACTCATGGTCCCTAACTTACGTTACACTAAGGGGTGCCTGTGTGGCTCAGTCGGTTAAGCATCCTACTTTGGCTCAGGTCATGATCTTGCAGTTCATGTATGTGTTCAAGCCCCATGTCGGGCTCTGTGCTGTCAGCTCGGAGCCTGGAGCTTGCTTTGGATTCTGCGACTCCCTCTCTCTCTCTGCCCCTCCCCTTCTCCTGCTCTGTCCCTGTTTCTCTCTCTCAAAAATTAATGAACTTTAAAAAATATTTAAGAATAGCTGGTGACATGAGACTCGCATAGGACACAGCCTATGCTTATCTGCCGTGTCTGCCTCGTTCAATCACAGAGAATCCCAAATCAACTGACAAGCTCTGGGTGGACCATATCCCTGTAATCTCTGTGTGGGTGCTGTAAACACTTAAAAGAAAGACTGGTGACCCTTGACCTCACCATCTTGCCAGTCATGATGAATCGGTGAGATCGCATTTCTTCTGCTAGCTTTGTTATAATGGATAACACCATTTACAACCCATGTTTAGATGTTGCTATGAAATCACTCCATGATGAATATCGATATTAACTTTTATCTAATAGTATATATGTATGTATTTGCATCGTCCATGTACAGGCATCTCCCACTTTTCAAAAATTTGCATTGTTCTACTTTGCTTTTATGAAAGACCTACATTAGTACCTATTTTTACTAATTGAAAAAAAAGTCCAAAGAGAAATTTCACTTCTACCATAAAAGGGGAAAAGTAAAAATAGCATTCAGTGTTTGTTTGGCAGCCAGACTTCATGGAGGCAGCACGTACCCCATGCAACGAGAGCCTCACAGCCAAGCTCCTTCCCTGGGATCCACACTCAGCATCTCGGCCTCCAGCACCCGAGCTCCGAAGTGAGCCTCTGGGCTTTATCTCCATTGATTTTGTGCATCCAAATCACAAAATCCCAAAGTCTCAAAAAAAGCCTAAGAGAGGTTATTGTTTCCATCTGGGAATATCCGATTTTTTTTTTTTTTAGGTAAACTAATGGTGATTACTTCTTCACTTTATGCCATTTTGGCTTATAAAAAGTTTCATAGCAATATTCTCTTGTCCGATAGTGCAGGCATCTAGGGAGAAACCTAGATACGTGATACCAGTCATGTTTAGTTGTTAATGGGGCCCAACAGATAATATAAATCATATCTGTTTTAAAACCTAAAATTTAAGTTCATGTATTAGTTTTGGTAACAGCTGAATTTACAAACAATCATACTTAACAATATAAGTTGTTATTCTGAACTTTTATCATTTCTGTACCAATCTACACTAGTAGTTTTGCTTTCTCAGTCAGATCACCAGGATTTTTTCCGCTTGTTGTTTCCAAGGCCACTGTTATTTTCCTGATGTATGTGAGCAGACTTTATAAACACCCCTTGCTATAGGGAAAGAGTGGATATGAAAGGAAAATTCTGAAAAAAAGACTTATCTTTAAAAGCTTAACTTTGAAACCAAAGATTTCACCTCCCATTGGTATCTTTTTTGCCGTGGCATATTCTAAAGAGTTTATATTTTGACATACTGAATGTATTATATACCAAAATAGGTTGCTAGAAGTTGTTCATTGAGCCTGGCTTTCTAAGGTCATATTCAAATAGTGGCAGATACTGTAAGTTCCCTTACATAGTATCTGTTCTCAAGTGCACTCTTCTAGAACTTGCACTACTTAGAAACTAGAATCTAGACACCATTTCTAACCACCTTCTAGGCATGACTGGCCACATGATTAAATTCTGGTCCAGAATTAGTAAATGGAAATTTTCTGGAAGGAACATCCCTCTGCAGATCGATAGTCCAGGGGAAGGAAGGACATGAGGCCCTCCCATGCATGCCCCTTCTGTCACATACTCAGGGATGACCCCTGAGATTTGGGCAGGAAACCTGAGGATAACATGGCAAGAAACATGGCAAGAGTCTGGCTCCAAATTGATGCTCTTAACTAGCTACACCTTCCTTGGTCTACACACTTCATGGCCGCTGATTAGAAAAGAAAATTTGTCTCCTACATTTAAACCTGCTTCTGGTCGGGGTTTCTATTGCTGGTAGTGGAATGCAATCCTAACTGATATCCAAAAATCATCCCATCCAATATGTCAACGAGAATTAGTATTCCCTATATATATTCTTCATACATTTTTCTATATAGTAGATATAAGCTATAATTACTTAGGTTTACATCTGTTCCTATATTTACTAAATGCACCTGAGGCTTATATTTTTTCAGGAGACAAAACACTAGTGCGAGCAAATAAATATCTCCTGATTCAAACAGCTGGTCTCATCAGGACCATGGTGCACAGACTAAAATCATCTTGACATAATCCTTCATGATGGCCAATCGTTCCAAGATTTTTGACCATATCATTAACACAGATAACAAGTTGATAATGGAAAGATATACAGTGCTCTGTTAGAAGTTGCTTTTCAAAGATTTTTGGCCATATGTCTACTCCTTCATTGCGGCCATACCCATTCATTGACAAATTTGGCCACAATTTTGTTTTCCCCCATTCAATGCCCTTCATGATCTCAGTGTAGTGAAAAGCAGTCTATACTGGATTAAGAAAACCAGAGTTAAAGGAGCTCACGATTTGTTTTTTACAGACGTGCCTTCTCCCTTGTTTCCTGTTTTATAAAGATCTCTCGCTTCATGGAATAATTGATGTTCCACCTTAAAAGCGTATTGATAAAGTTTCACATAACAATCACCTCCGCTGTGTTGAGAATGGCAAGCCGAGTTCTCTAGCGTAATCATGGCATTGTTGTATTTCAAACCCACTGACTACGTCAGGTGCACACACTTTACTGTGCTTTGATTTGTGATGTCAACAGGTGCCCCAGGCCATACTGCAGCACTGAGTCAGAATCTGACTGTGTTTTCTGAGCCCTCCTCTGTCCCAGGGCGACTCCCAAAGACAGGAAGGTAGACCAGTCTCTGCAAACACAGCATCATTTCTCATCAGCTCACTAAGAAATGTCATTTGTCTTGTTGTTTTCAGTGAAAAGCCAGATGTAAGAGAAAAAAAAGTGATTACCAACTGCTGTTAAATTTCTTTTCTATTTTTTTTTCAAGTGGAGTGGGAAACTGCAGGATAGCACCAGGAGGTAAATACTAAAAACCTATCACTTCTTTTTCATTTAGAAAAGTTTATATTGCTAGGAGAATGAATTATAGAAACATCACTATGACATAGATTCCCGAGATCTCTATGTCTCAAAAATGCCCAAGCTGAACCCTCTACGTTACAAATTCATGCACTGGCAAAGTAACTTACTTAATTTTCAAACAATAAAAACAAAGTTTATCCATTTGTTGAATACATTTTTCTCCTCTTAATGGAAATCTCCGTACGTTTCTATCAAGGTTAACTCAAGTAACCTACAATTAAACTTTGATCTTTAGTTATGTAAAATTTGATGTGATACATCAAATGCCAATCTATTTATCTAAAATCAATATTTGAAACCATTTTACTGTATTGCAAAATATGGAAAGCTTTATATACGATGCTTAAGTGCTTATGAAGACTGATCTTAATAACACCAAGAGGAGATATTTCGCGTGAACAAAATAATAAGTTTAATAAAGAATAATTCATGACAGATTTAATATAGACCATAACCTATTTACATTTCAAAATAGTATATTTATATCTTCTTGGAATTGATACTGTAAGTCACAGACTCAAAGAAAACTTTTTCTTGACAGTTAATATTGCTGTCATCTTGTATTATAATTTAATTTAAAATGGGTCCTATACCTTTATTTACCCATCTCATCTGGCATGAAATTAAAGTCCTGGATTTCTCCATTCTGATTTGAGTCTAAGTGCTCAGCATTCCAATCAGCCATCTAAGTGCTATTCACAAGTACGTAATCTGGACATCAGCCACCTTGTGTTGGACCACTTCACAGGCCACCTGCTCTTTCCTTAAATATTGTACAAAATGTTCACACTGGAGACCCTCTAAGCTCACTGAGTCTCCACGAGCTAATTTAGATTTCAAGAAGTTGGATTTCTGTATGAAGATTATTGTGAGTTTCCCAAGGTGGGACTATGGGCTGGATGTCATTATTTAGAATGCTATTTTTTTCTTATTGATTGTAACACTGCAATAACTGAAACCTCTTGAGTTCACTCTAAATATAAGCTTATCTAAATTGAATCAAAACTCAGGTTTTATGTTACAAAATGGCATGGATACACTCCAGTGAAAAACCAGTGCATCGTTAAAAATGACAGAGATGAGACAGGTTGTTTTCTGATGGAATGACGAAAGGAGGATAAAATAATAGAAAAATGGATATCTTCAAGAAGAAAATAGGGTGAGTTTGATATGTCACGCTGCTTCATGCCAGGTCGAATTTATAGTCTGATCAACAGTATTTCTCAAATTAGCAAAGATTAACGAGATAGACAGGGCACACAGCAGGGTACCCAGTAACCCAGACTTTGATCCTCATTGCAGACTTCCAGACTTTGACATTGATACCAGCTGTGTGACTTTGGGGGGATGATTTAGTCTCTCCTTGTCTATTTTTAGTGATGCTCATCATTACATTGATGAACGTCTATTTTTTACTGAGAAATTATAAATGAACTGGAAGTCACAGAGAGTCCACAAGATACCTGTACAAATGTCATGTGTCATAACATTGGATGTTCACATTTTTTAATCCAGGAAATAGTCGTAGATGACCTGGTGCTATGATTGGCCATGAATAATAGCAAATTCAAGTTACTGAAGAAATGACAACTAAACATAAAATCTGATCCTCCGACATCACCGTGTTCATCAAGGTGTGAGATTTTCCAGCAATAGAACCAACACTGCCTTGCTTTGTTGTTTTGGACACCAGAAGGTAGAGAGCCTTCTATCTGTGAAGGGCTGGCTGTCTCCTGCAGCCAAAGAAACCAGCGCTCCCCACCGCTTAGAGTTTCCTGCTCCCTCATCTTGCTGGGTACTGAGCCCTGACTCAGTCTCTCAGTAGCTGGGGCCTTAGGTAAGAGAGGGAAGGGCAGTCAACCCAAAGCTTTACCTCCTTCCACTTTCCTCCTTTCCTCTTCTCCCTCCATATCTGAGGGAAACTGACTCTTCCCTCTTTAAATAACCTGAGCACAATTCAATCTTCTCCATCTTTTCCATTAAGCCCTAAGTGGACGTTACCAAATACATCTCTCTCAATTCATTTTAACTTGCAGCCAATAAAGGAATAAGTGTGAAAGAAATACAGAGCCAGGAAAGGCAAGCTCTTTCTCCCACACCACAAACATTGCAGTGTACATTCTATGATGTGCTTCAATAAAGAAACAACATTTTGCGGGGGGCACCTGGGTGTCTCAGTCAGTAAAGCATCCGACTCTTGATTTCAGCTCAGGTCATGATCCCAGGGTCATGGGATTTGGCTCTGCACTGTGTGGAGCCTGCTTAGGATTCTCTCTCTCCCTCTCTCTCTCTCCTTCTGCCCCTCTCCCTGCTTGTTCGCTCTCTCTCTCTAAAAGAAAAAAGAAAAAAAAAAAGAAAAAAGACACACTTTAGAAATGGCTGCAAAATAAATACTGATAATATATTTGCTTTTGAAAAAAATTATATTTAAATAAAAATGGTATCCTTTATCATTCATTTTATTTATAATTAGATATTTCTTTTTTTGAAAAACTACATGAAGAATGGGTCATTTCAAAGTCTCATATTTTCCACTGAAATAATGGTAACTAAATTTTTATCTGCCAACTTATACTTTATTTGGCTTTTGTTTTTTAAAACAAATTGAAAGTGCTATGGGGGGAGAGGAGGACAAAGAGCTCATATTTTTCTGGCTCTTAGAGTAAAACCTAAAGACCTACAAAATCCTTCATAGTCTTTCCTGGTGGCTCTCCCCTACCCCCTTTATAAATATTTTTATGTTTATTTATTTCTTTTTGGAGAGAGAGAGAGAGCGAGAGAGAGAGAGAGAGAACAAGCTGGGAAGGGGCAGAGAGAGAGGGAGAGAAATCCCAAGCAGGCTCCATGCTGTCAGTGCAGAACCCAATGCAGAATTTGAATTCATGAACCATGTGATCATCACCTGAGCCGAAACCAAGAGACGGACGCTTAACTGACTGAGTCACCCAAGCGCCCTACTCTCCCTTTCCCTCTTAACACAGTAACTTCATCTGCTGTTACTGCCTCAGTGTCCCCGACTCCAGAACACTGATCATATGCCATACTTTCCCATATCAGCCAGAGTCCCAGCTTAGCCGACAGGCCCTGTTATGCTCAACCTGTCACCTGACCAACTTCCTCACCCTCTTCAAGTCCTAACCAAGTGCTTCCTTTTTGAATGAAGCCTACCCCGACCACCCTATTGTAAATGTGAATATCCTTCCACACTTTTTATGACGTCTATCCTCCTACGGCTTTCATTGTTCCCCATAGAACTGACATGTGTTTGTGCATCAGACCTGCTGTATCTCTCAGATCAAGATGCCTCAGACTCACAACTGTCCTTGCTTGAAAAAAGAAATTACGGCTGCTCTCATAACCATTATAACAATAGACCTCTGGTTGAAGGATGAAGTGCTTTTTGGCAGAAGTCAAAAATTAAAACTACTTAATGACACCTGTATTGGATGGGGAATTATGTGTGTAAATCACTAGATTTGCATTGAATGAAATCACCCCAAAACATGGAATCCTGGGCAATAATTGTATCTCTCTCAGTCCCTTAGCCTTTCGCCTGCAGTGCATTTAGGGATAATTATAGTACAATTATTCACCTGCATCAAATCTGAAGCTCCTGCCTAATGTTTACCACAAGATTTTACAAAGGATATTTAATTCATGATTGATGGGATAGTAATTATCAAACTCCTCAATCTTCTTCAAAATAATTTTTTTAATGTTTATTTTTGAGAGAGAGAGAGAGAGAGAGAGAGAAAGAGAGAGTGTGGGGGCGGGGGGCGGGGAGGGGCAGAGAGAGGGAGACATGGAATCCGAAGCAGGCTCCAGGCTCTAAGCTGTCAGCACAGAGCCCAGTGTGGGATTTGATCTCAAGAACTGGGAGATCATGACCTGACCGAAAGTCGATGCTTAACCAACTGAGCCACCCAGGTGCCCCTTTCTTGTTCAAAATAAAGAAATGCCCAAATAAACAAACATCAAAAAAATACAGCTAGTTTCGACTCACTACAGGCAAATGGTAAAGTCTTGGAATAAACAATGCACTTTGATTAACAAAAGATAATTCTAAAAAATGTGGCCTCAAATATCCTTAAAACCAATCATAATTTCTATTTTTATTTTTCATCTCAATGTTCATGAAAAGATTAAACTGAAACGATTAAAAAATGGACCAAAAATGTATCTGATAAAATATTATAGAACTCTCTAATCAAATTTGGGTAGCACTAGTTATGAAGCGCTCCTAAAATGTGTTTTTAATATATACCTACCAACTGAAAGAAATCATTTCTCACAGAGCAGAAATAGATTGGGATGGAAAAACTTTAATAAAATTGTTATCTAATTATCTGCCTTAGTACATTATTGTCCCCCATTTATTCTCTAGTACGATGATGTCCCATGTTTGTTTTATGTATACCCTGTCATTCTTACATATATGCATTTGTTGAGCCTAGAAATGAACTTGGACTTTAAGCCTGAAAGACAAAGCAGCATCAAAAAGATGACATATAGTACAATGTACTTACTGAAAGCTTTTTTAGGTATTTATTATTTACAATATAATGTTGAATAATAATAATATTGAGTATTGCTGCATGTGTTTGAATTTTTAACAAAGAAAACACATGCAAATGATGCTATTTTGAAAGCTCCAATGATGATTTTATATCCCTGGTTACTGCTGAACCAACCTCTTTTATCAGAGTCTCATAAATCTCACTGAATAAGATTTAGTTACATCAATATATTGCTGATTTTTATTTGATCTTTTGGGCTTAGAATAAAGAATAACAAAATGATATTGATTTGATTCAAGCTAGGGAAATCTTCCATGACCTTGTTGCTTAACCAAGTGTAATGTTTATGACTTCTAGATTATTCTATTGCAGAACAAATCCACATTTGTTCTTAAATTTTGAAGTGTGAATAGATAATAAAATTAACTTTACTTTCAGGATGATAGATGATATATCCTGTTTGTATCTCCTATTTATGAACTTTCATTTATTTATCTGCACACCTACCCCTGTTTGTACAATTTATTCAATGTAAATTTTAAGTAATTTTAGTTTCCAAGGAATAAATTGACATAGACTTGAAACAGCCAATCATTAGTAGATACAGAACAGAACTAAGTCAGCAAGTAGTAAATATAGAGGTAAGGAAGCAAATATAAAATATACTGAAAAATTCACCAAAAAATACAGTAACCAATGTTTGAAGGCATAAAAAAATTGAAAGAGAGTTGGGTGAATATCCTGGTGATGGTTAAATAAAGAAATATACCCTTTTCTCTTCTCCTTTTGGTATTTTCTTTCCTTCCTTACTTTCTTCCTTCCTTTCTACTCAACTTCTGTTTTGCACCAGGGTAGAGACCTGACAGCCAATGGCCCAGAATTACAGAAATTTAAGGTTTGTTATTTCAAGAGAAAAGAAAAATACAATTTTACCAGTATTAACAATGCCAACTAATGGGATTTGATGGCTGCCATTTGCCAGAAATATTCATAGTGTCGCTCTATTGCTGTGGTCAAGGCAGTGAGTTGACTTTGAGATAGTGTTATATCATTGCTTTCAGTTCTAAAAATTTGTGCTTCCCAAATAATATTGTTTAATAATTTCAGACTATGCATGATATTTCTCAAATGTTTTGAAAGTCAAATGTCAAATTGTTCAGAAATAAACCCATCCATCTTTGGTCAGTTGATTTTGACAAAGATGCCAAATCTGTTCAATGGGGGAAGGAATAACCTCTTCAACAACTGGTCCTTGACAACTGGATATCTACACACAAATGAATGGAGTTTCACCCCTTATGAATACCTAATTCATAAATTAAGTGAAAATAGATCAAAGATCTAAATGTAATAACTAAACATATACAAAATCTTAAGAGAAACTAAAGCAGTAAATCTCTGTGGATTTGAATTTGGAAGCAAATTCTTGGAAATTACACCAGAAGTACAGGAAATAAAATCCAAAAATAGACAAATTGGACCTCATAAAAATTAAAACTATTGTGCAACAAGGGACACCATCAAGAAAGTGAAAAGACAACCTACAGAATGGGAGAAAATATTTTCAAATCATATATCTGATAAGAGTCAAGTATCTAGTAAATATAAAAGATCTCTTACAACTCAATAAGAAATATATAAATGATCCAATTTAAAAATAGGCAAAGAGGGGCACCTGGGTGGTTCATTCAGTTGATTTTGGCTCAGGTCATGATCTCACAGTTCATGAGTTTGAGCCCCGCAATGGGCTCTGTGCTGAAAGCACTGAGCCTGCTTGGAATTCTCTCTCTCCCTTTCTCTCTGCCCCTCTCCTCCTCAAAATAAATAAATAAACTTAAAAAATAGGCAAAGGAATTGAATAGACATTCCTCCTCATTTATATATAAAGAAGATATGGAAATGGTCAACAAATATATGAAAAGATGCTCAATAAAATTAATCATTAGGGAAATGCAAATCAAAGTTACTGTGAAATAACAATTGAATGTACTAAGATGACTGTAACTTAAAATCCTAAAGCAGAAAAGAACAAGTATCGGTTAAGATGTGAAGAAATAGGGTCACTCATTCCTTGTTGGTGGGAATGTAAAATGTGTAGAAGGCAGCTTGGTTGTTTCCTTGATGATTTAAACATAGAATTTCCACATGACCCAGCAATTCCACTCCTATGCATATATAACCCAAACCAAGTAACGAAACAAATTGAATTGAATTGAAACCAGATATTCAAAAATACTATACAATAGCCACACTATTTTCAAGAGCCAAAAGTTAAAAAAAAGACCCTAATATCTGTAATTAGATGAATGGATAAACAAAGTGTGATATAACCACACAGTGGAATGTCATTCATCCAAAATAGGAATGAATTGTGACACCATTACAGCATTGATAATCCACCAAGACATTCTTCCCAGTGAAAGAGGCCAGACACAAAAAAGCCACATACTGTAAGATTCCATTCATATAAAGTATCCAAAGCAGGTAAATCCATAGGGACAGAGAGCTGACTAGTTGTTGCCAGGGGCTGAGGGCGGGGAGACGTAGATGTAGTGACTGTTTAATGGGTAGGAGGTTTCCTTACAGGGTGATGAAAATGCATTGGAACTAGATAAATAGAGGCAATGATCATACAACATTCTGAATGTGTCAAATACCACTGAATATATACTTTTAAATGGTTAATTTTATGTTACATGGATTTTACCTTAAAAATTGATATCGAACGTCCAACCAGTGCAAGTACAGTTTGTGTTAGTTTTCTATGTTGCTTCTAAACCTTTATAGACGACGTACTCAAATCACATAAGTAAAAGGTAATGTTTCTCAATGTGAAAAAGATATGTCTTGTTAAAAAAGGTGTCATTTTGAAAGTTATAATGCTTGTCTTTATTCAGATATATAAACTATAAATTAAAGTGATATGTTTGCTATCTTACAGTAAGTTGTAATAAAATACAAGATAAAAGAAAAGATTTTTAATTTTTTTAATGTTTATTTTGTTTGAGAGAGAGAGACAGAGTGCAAGTAAGGGAGGGACAGAGAGGGAGGGAGACACAGAATCCGAAGCAGGCTCCAGGCTCCGAGCTGTCAGCACAGAGCCCAATGCAGGGTTCAAACTCGTGAACTGCAAGATCATGACCTGAGCCAAAATTGGACGCTTAACCAACCGAGTCACCCAGGCACCCCTAAAAGACAAGTTTTAAGAAATTATTTGATCAACTACATTTCATTAATGCTGGTGTAATATTTTATATTATTGTTTATATTAATTTTTCAATGGTTCATCACGATCTCAATTCATCTTGATTATTTGTGAAGGATGGCTAAGATGCTGTGAAATGTTTTCTTCTGAGTTATACGTTTAAGTCCAGCTATAAATTTAAAACTTGGAATGCTCCAAAATATAATGTTATTTGTAGCTGGTTTGTAACTAATTTTTTGTAATTCATTTTGATGATTTATTAGGATTGGTTCAATAATGACTTTGTATTATATCTTGGTTTCAACATACTAAAAGTGTGCATTAAAGCACTGAAATCCATAGACAACGACTCTCTGCCAGCTTTCTTCTGCATCCACGCCCTCCGCTTAGGTCCCAATCGTCCCCAACTATGGGCTCAGGTCTAGCTAAATGTTGACCTTGGTCCAGTTCACAAATCAAAGTCATTCTAGAGAATGATTCCAGCATTTGCTTGAATTCTTTCAACCTGTCATTTCAACATTTTCAAGGAATCCATTAGATGCTTTTTTTAAAAAAATTGGGCAATTTAAGACACTCATGAGCAAAGCATGGGAAATGTTAACCAAGATTCATGGTTTGATGCAACCAAAAGACAGATTAAGTAACACTCATAAAATGGAATACACTTTTAAATACCTGAGGAAGAAGAGAAAACATAGCACTCCTATTGAAAGAGAGATATATGGTAAATGAACAGCTAAGGAAAAATTCAAAGAGGAAATATGCCATGAAATGCTTCTCAAGAGATGTAGGGGCAGCAGATACATGTCTTCAGACACCAATCTACCATACCTGCTTAGAACTCTAAGACACCACCCTCCCCTTTTGTTCATCACTGATCTCTAGGGCTCTAGTGCTAGACCTGGACGTCTGGTCTTAATGAAGACTTCCTGAATCTTCACTGGCTTTCTATCCGGCACCTTACACTTAACCAGACTGCCAGAATCTATCAGCCATATGTAGCCCAGCAAGATTCCAGTTGAGACCTCTCTCAGCTTCTTGTCCTGCAGACAAGTGGGAATTCATGTAAGAGAGGGAGAATTTTTGCCCCTTCAAATGAGCAAAATGGCAACATTCAGTATCTTATGGCTTTGTTCCTGACTAGACCATCAAACAGATATGAAAGGCCTAATTCCAAGACAAAGTTTTTCCATAACCTCAACTGCAGTGTTCTCAAAACAAGATTTTTTTCCATGTTCATCAAGCTAGGTGCACTCTTAATCCCTTTTATCTGTCCCCACCCCCACTTCCCTTCTGGCAACCACCAGTTTGTTCTCTATAGGTAGGAGTCTTTTTTGTCTCCCCACCGCTTTGTTTGTTCATTTGTTTTATTTCTTAAATTCTACATATGAGTGAAATCATATGGTATTTCTCTTAACTCCTTTTGACTTATTTCACTTAACCTTATACTTTCTAAGTCTATTGATGTTGCAAATGTCAAGATTAAATTCTTATTTATGATTGAGTAATATTCCATGGTGTATATATATATCTATATCTATACACCTCTCTCTCTCTCTCTCTCTCTCCATCTCTCTCTATCTAGTCTTCCTTATCCTTTCAATTCATCTGGGTGTTTGGATCGTTTCCATGTCTTGGTTATCATAAATCATGCTGCAACGAACATAGGAGTGCATATATCTTTTTGAATTAGGGTTTTTATTTTCTTAGAGTAAATACCCAGTAGTGAAATGATGGGATTATATGGTAATGCTATTCTTAACTTTTTGACCATCCGTACTGTTTTCCAAAATGGTTGCACTAATTTGCATTCCCACCAACAGCACAGGAAGGTTCCTTTTTTTCCATATCCATATTTGTTATTTATGATGTTTTCGAGTTTAGCCATTCTGACAGGTGTATAGTAATATCTTATTTTAATTTTTTATTTGCATTTCCCTAATGATTAAGGATATTGAGTATCTTTTCATGCATTTGTTGGCCATCTGAATGCCTTCTGAACAAGGGGTATTCTTTATGTTTGCGTATATCCCCTAATACCTATAACTGTTCCTTGGATCCATTTATTTTTTTGTTCTTTGAGCAAATATGAATTATGCAAATTATATATATAATATTTTGCATAATATGTAAGTCTGTGAAATAAAAAATATGTGTATTTAATTCCATATAATATATAATTATGCAAAATATATGTGTAAAAATATATGTGTGTTTTTATAGGCTATTTTCTTTTTTTTAATACATTTTTTTTGAGAGAGACTAAGTGCAAAGAGGGAGGGGCAGAGACAGAAGGAGACACAGAATCCAAAGCAGGCTCCAGGCTCTGAGCTGTCAGCACAGAGCCCAACAGAGCCTAATGCTGGGCTCAAACTCACAGCCAAAGTTGGACACTTAACCAACTGAGCCACCCAGGTGTCCATATTTTCCGAACAGTGAATTGAATTGAATTAGAATGTTACCTCTAGTACAGAAGGACATAACTTTTGTTGGTTTGTTTCACAAGTTAATGGAGAAGAATAGCAAAATATAAGGCATTTTTTCCTTTAAAACCAAAAATTATATACAATTAGAATTGTGGGCTCAAAGGGGAGAATCAAGGGCTTTATAATAATCTTGTCATTCAACATAATCATAGACATCTCAAAACTCTGTACTTTTACATATTCCAATGTTTCTTGTTCGAATGTCATTTTAATTCTCAAATCAACCCCATGTGCTAATACATGAGCATAAAGAGGTCATATTGCTCAGTCCTTGAGGAGTTATGGTCATGTCCCCATTACTCAAAATTCTAGACTTGAAAACTGAAGTGTCCCAGAAGGCTTTAATAAAAAAAGAGAATCTGATGTAGCTATGTTTTATATTAAAATAAAAAGATCCTGTCATCAGTAGTTTATGTTTAAGATATTTTAGAGAGCTTGCACATCCTCAGGCTTCAAGTCCCTGATAAAAACAAAAGCCAAAGGCTGAAACATCAGCTGCCTAGAGGTGGAAAAGCTTAGGGCTTTTATCTTCCTAATTTGGGCTAAAGATATGTAGCATCAAACACTTCTTTCCATGATTGACTACACAGGAGGAGGAGTTAGTGGACGGACACTTTGCAAGAAGGTTTTGGCTTTCCAGAATAAAGTATAGGGGGAAGCATCTCAAAGGTAACCCCACTAGGAAAAGTAAATTGTGAAATAACTGTAAACTTCCTAATATTGTTGGTAAAAGCATAAAGCTACAGAGTAACAAAGGTAAAAAGTGAAAATTAGTTGAGCCATTAAGGGAAGTGCTCTGTTCAGCAAATGTGAGAAGAAAGACCTGATCTCTAAGTACAGACATGCTACTCCATACCTATCCACCTTTGGTAAAATACAGTATTTCAATGGCTTTTCCCATTATGCTAATGAGCTAGTGCTGATTAATGATCACCTTCTCATCTGGTGTCTGTGACCTCTAGCACATAGATTTGAGGAAGTTGACTGTGAATTGGGGATTCCAAGATGGAGGTTGCGCTTGGAGACCCTCTGATATGGAGATAGAGTTCACTGGCTCAAAGAAGACTTTTCTGTGAAGGGAAAGTTCTCCAAAGTTTATCTCACTATAAAGAGGACCTCATGCTTGGGATTCTGATTGTTTTCCATGGTGAACTTCCCCTACTTCTTCCTTCCAAATACTCAGAAATTTATGAATGCATAACTTCTTACCCTCCCACCCCAGGCCACAAAAAAAACCAGATGATAATATCTGAGGAACGTGAATGAGAATGGCCATAGAAACACACTCAGTCTTTGTCTTTTGAATCTCTGAGCAGGTGACAAGTATATTAATATTACTCATTTCTTCATAGTACATTGAAGTTGGGTCACCGATGTGCTCTGACATCTGCTTTCAGCCATCATCTTCAGATCTGATCACCACCACCCAGTGGCCTTACTCTGCTCTTATCTCTACCATTAAACAATATGGACACTGGCAGTGTTTTAGAAATTACTGATGCTGCTCATATTGATGCTGCCTATCTCAATCCTGCTTGTTCCATTATTTTCTCAACACGCAACCATTGTGGTGGTTAGAGAAGTGTCTGTTCTAATAGATGTTTTGGGGCATCTGGGTGGTTCAGTTGGTTAAGCATCCAACTCTTGGTAGTGGTTCAGGTCATGATCTCACAGTTTTGTGAATTTGAGCCCCACATTGGGCTCTGTGCTGGCAATGTGGAGCCTGCTTGGGATTCTCTGTCTCCTCTTTCTCTGATGCCCCCCAACCCTGTACTCATGCTGTCTCTGTCTCTCCCAAAATTAATAAATAAACTTTCAAAAAAGAGTTGAAAAAAATAAATGTCTTAATTTTGTTAAACAAATAAAAGGATGCATGTGATCTCCCTGTTTTTGTGTTAATTTGTCTTCCTTTTCAGTGGCACCTCCAACACTGTGTCCCCTTTTATTATGCCCACCTGCACTTGCTCTCTAACTTCCGGTCCTGGGTAGCTCATGATGCTCTGTGAACCTGCAAAGCACACGCCAATATTTGCACTATTTGTAGACACAACCATCAGCAAGCCTCGGTTATGGTGTATTTTAGAGTTTGCTAGCTGTCCCCCAAAACTCATTCTTGCCTTCCTCTTAAATACTGGTGTACCCAGGGAGTTGTTTTTTCAGCGTCTTTGCTTTTAGATGTGGGGATGTCTCTATATTCTCACCAGTGGAATGTGAATAGTGAGAACTGGACTAATCTTGGAGGCCACATGTTGAAGAGGGCAGAGCTAGCCTGGCTTCCCAAAATACTTCCCAGAGTAGAACTCCACCTATCCTAGACTGTTAGCCTACAAAAAATTACCTTTAATTTTATTGGAACTACTGCATTTTCAGTCTTGTTTGTTATAGTAGCCCAGCCTTACCTAATTAACATACTGTAATTTGTACCATTTTTGTATAATTAACATACAGTGTTACATTAGCTTCAGGAGTACAATATAATAATTCAGGAATTCTGTCCATTATGCAGTGCTCATCATGATAAGGGTACTCTTAATCCCCTTTATCTATTTCACTTATAAACCCACCCACCTCTCTCTGGCAACCACTAGTTTGTTCTCCGTATTTAAGAGTCTCTTATTTTGTTTGTCTTGTTTGTTTGTTCATTTATTATTTTTTTATTAAATTCCACATATGGGTGAAATCAGATGGTATTTGCCTTTCTCTGTCTTATTTTAGTTATTATTCTATCTCTAGGTCCCTCCATGTGGTTACAAATGGCAAGATTTCATTCTCTTTTATGGCTGAGTAATATTCCAGTGTGTGTTTGTGTGTGTGTGTGTGTGTAGTGTGTGTGTAGTGTGTGTATGTGTAATGTGTGTATGTGTGTATGTGTATGTATATATGTGTGTGTGTGTGTGTAGTGTGTGTGTAGTGTGTGTATGTGTAATGTGTGTATGTGTGTGTATGTGTATGTATATATGTATGTGTGTGTGTGTCTGTATGTGTATGTGTATGTGTGTGGGTGCCACATATACTTTATTCATCTATGAATGGACACTTGGGTTGCTTCCATTTCGTGGCTGTTGTAAGTAATCCTGCAATAAACATAGTGGTGCCTATATCTTTTTTGAATTTGTGTTTTAAATTTTCTTTAGATAGATAACCAGTAGTGGAATTACTGGGTCATACGGTAATTGTATTTTTAATGTTTTGCGGAGACTCCATATTGTTTTCTACGGTGGCTGTACCAATTGGCATTCCCAGGGTATGAAAATTCTTTTTTTTTTTCCACTTCCTTGCCAGCACTTACTACTCTCAATACAACTGAATTGACCAGACATGGGTACAGGATATTTGAGATAAGCAGCCTCAGGAAAATTCTTGAGCAAGTGTTACTCTTTCTCTAATCAGACACAGTAGGAGGTGTGAAATGCAGATTATTTTATTACTTAGAAAAATTTAGTTATAGGTGCCATTGAACATAAATGCTTTAAAAATTTTTTTTAATGTTTATTTATTTTTGAGATAGAAAGACAGAGCACAAGTGGGGGAGGGCAAAGAGAAAGAGAGGGAGACCCAGAATGTGAAGCAGGATCCAGGCTCTGAGCTGCCAGCACAGAGCCTGATGTGGAGCCCAAACTCAGGGACCGTAAAATTATGACCTAAGCTGAAGTTGGACGCTTAACCCACTGAGCCACCCAGGCACCCCAGGATGCTTTATACTTAACAATAGACCCCAGGACATGAAATACATTATCTGTCAACTTTATAGGCTATTGATACCATTTTAATTTGTAATAGAGAAAGAGAAAGAGAAATTAAGAGTTTCATGTGAGAACCAATAACAGTTTTTGGACAGTGGAGTGTAAGAAGAGGAAATTAGGAGAGTTAATCTAATACTAACATTCAGCATTTTAAAACAGCAAAGTATTCAATTTCACTGAATGTGTTTGTTTAAAAATTAATAATAATAATACATTTAATATTTTAATTGACATTTACTTACTGTAAATAATTTTTAAACTTCAAATAATAAAATAGAGAGGTCTTGTCTAAATCAAGATCTCCCATCAGAAGAGGCAAATTTGCAGCCTAACAGTATAAGAAGCAGTGTTAGATAACAAGGAAGGGTCTTTGCCATTAAAAACAATTCTTTCTTCTCTCTCTCTCTTTCTCTGGAAGAGAACTTTAAAAACTGACAGTCCTAACAGAATGCAGCTCCTTGCTTTACCTGATTCAATCCTTTGTGAATAACCACTTGCGATATCAGATTCCTGTTGTACCCACAATAATTTTGACCTCTATCCTCAGCTTACCTCCAGTTCAATTATGAAATTAAAGACCTCCCATATAAACTGTCCTTTGTAACAGTCTATTAATAAAATTTTTTTTTAAAAATGAGGCATGCCTGGGTGACTCAGTCTGTTGAGCATCTGACTCTTGATTTTGGCTCAGGTCATGATCTCCCAGTTCACAAAATTGAGCTCCCCATCAGTCTCTTTGCTGACCGTGAGGTAGGGTTCCCTCCCTACAGGGGAAAAAAAAAAGGCACCGTGGCTATATGTATAGGTGACGTCTCTCATGACCTTGTAACACAAAACCACTCACCCAGGCTGCATGTTTGTGTGTTACCACAAATGGGAGACAAAGAAATAGAAAATATATAAAAAACTATGCCACCTGGCATTTGGGGCTCGACTCTTCGGTTACAAATCCAACCAAGCTGTGCTAGCAACAAATAAAGTTGCTTCCTGGAAAGAAAAGCCTCAGTGTCACAACTCTGTGTGTAGACTCTTGCTACAACAGCGTGGAGACTGCCTGAGATTCTCTCTCTTCCTCTCTCTCTACCCCTTCTCCACTCACACACACTCTCTCTCTCTCTCTCAAAATAAATAACCTTAAAAGTTTTAAAAATGAAAAAATGAAAAATTATTATATGTAACCTGAATATGCCTGGATTGTGGTTCTTAAGAAATTTCACAAGGGATGACTGTTCGCGTCAATCAGGAAAGGCTCTAAGCATCACCCAGTATCTAATCTGTAACCAAGAGGGGAATAAAATCTGCTTACTCTTGGAAGGTTATTATGTTTATATCACACCTAAGTTAGTAAGGGCTTGAGCAAAGAATCAGAACATTCCTAAAACTTAGAGGGGCATGACTTGCTCTCAAGAACACAAGGAACTTTTACAGCTGTCCCTACTTCCATTTTTGGTAATAATATTAAGACCAGGTCTTAATAGAGATTTTACTGTGCAGTTAGTAATAAGAGCATACACCTGAACTTTGACATATAAAGAGGTAATTACCAAGTAATGTAAGGTAAATGTTCTTCAAGGTCATCACTCTTCACATTAATGTTCCTACTACTATTACTACAGATGATGATAACAATAAAAATAGGAATAAGAGGTTGTACTTACAGCATATCCACTATGGGCCACACAATGTTCTATCCACCTCATTATTAGCTCGTTTAGTTCTCATCCAAAATGACACTATGATGTGGTATTACTACGACCCCATTTAAGAGATGAGGAAACCGAGACAAAAGAGGTTAAGTGACTGGTGAGGTACTATATGTCCCACTTAATTTTAATGTCCTGCAAGAATCTAGACTGGGAATGGATAGCCAGCACCCCAAATCCATTGGGGAAAAGTGCTGAAGTAGAGCCCAGCAGCCAGAGCGGGGAGCATAAATCAAGCTGACAGGGTCCAAACAAACCTCCCATCCCCCACCCCCACCAGTGGGATATATGTGATATTTCTCAGGCACTCCTGGCTGCCCACAAACAATGGAAACAGAAAAACAAATGGTTATCTGATAGAGATCATAGTCCTGCAGGACCTGAGTCTCCATCACTCCTCCATAGTGATGTGGGAACAAAGGCAGAAGGAAATGGCAGACAGAACTAAATTTCCTTATAACCTGCAGCCCACTGACAAATAATTGAGTATTTGAGTAAAATGTTTCTCCAGGAACTCCCTACTGTCCTAATGCTAATGCTTAGCTAGAGGGAAAAACAACCTTTGCTTGACAATAGCTAGGCCTCCAGGATCCTGGGAGTCTTCTTTAGCAAATGAAAATATCACTGGAAACTTCCTGGTCTTTACCTCCCCTCAGCCCCATAGTATATAACCAGTCTCTCCTCATGGTCCTGGGGCAGCTCTTCCTGCCCTCAAGTCCTGTGCCCTGGCTTCAATAAATCACCTTTTTGCACCAACGATGTCTTCAACAATTCTTTCTTGGTTGTTGGCTCTGGACCCCACGAACTCCACTGTCACCCCTAAAACCTGATCACTGGGAAGGGAGGAAGGTGGAGGGACCAGCGGACATATTTCCAATCAGCACTGAAGTCATACATTTGGAAGACAGCCAAGAATGCATTTGTGGTTTTTCACAGCAGGAGTCAGCCGCTTAGAAACAGAAGAAGGGACAGTTTGGGTAGAATCAATTCTAGAAACTATTCAATAAACACTCTCAAACCCAGCTTTCCACATGTTATAGGTTCAAGTTGGCGCTCAGGACATGGATTACTGTCAGAATTCGCCAAGGCCACTCACAAATGATGCTTTATTTAAAAATTGAATCCATAATTAAATTATTTTCCTGGGTGTAACTGAAAATGTTTACATTTTCTCCAATATCTGCATGTTTACGGTCTCAGAATGCAAGTTAGATCACCAGCACTGTGACCTGTGTCAGGCAGACTTCAGGGTGACATGCCTGAGAAGTATATAACTCAATGTGTCTTCAAGCCAATTCATGTGGATGCCACCCTTTAAAGAGATTACGTTCGACAATGATATGCTATGCATATATTTAGAGTATATGCTTTTTCTCCAATAACGTGGAAAATCGAATGAGTTTTCCACTTCATTTTGCACTTACAGATATTATCTTAGTGGGCAAGTAATTAGACACCAATGAAAGCATGTTCTGTTGTGGTATATTTGTCCTTTGCCTGAACAATACTTAATGAGCAGTGGTTCACTAACTGAATTCAAAATATGAAAATGAATTATGCAAATTAGAAGAACTGATAGCTAACAGTTATTAAAATAATTTACTTATCTTTTACCACAGATCAATTACCAGGGCAAAGGTTATTTTTATATAATTAATAATAATCACTACTAATATATTTATTGAACAGCCATAGGCCAAGTGTAATAAACTGTATAAAAGCATGGAATTATGTCAAATATCTGACACTGTAGGCAAAAGACCACATTTTACCTAAGCACTGTGCCAAGAACATGTTTAGGAGAAAGATTATGAGTTCAGCTCTGGCCTTTGGATATGCCTGTAGACATCAAATGAATATTTAAATATACACACCTGAAATTCTTTAGAGAGATTTGTATTAGAGATACAGTTTGCGAGTCAGCAGTAATGGAAGCCATGAGGATGAGTGTAGTCTCTCTAGGAAAATAATATTAATTGAGAAGTAAAAGACCACCTACTCTTGAGCACTGAAGAACTCTGATATTCAATGATCACAGTCTGGAAGAATATTCAAAGAAAAATATTAAGGAGTGGCCAGAGAGGAAGGTAAAAAAACTGGCAAGTTCATAAGCATGGAATGAACTCAACTACACTTAACAGGGCTGGTATATGAAGGAGGTGGGAAGTGTGGGGGTGTGTTTTGCCCTAATACAATCCTCCTAATACAAGATTCTTAACTTGTCTGACTCTGCTGGAGGCCTAAAAATACACATAACCACATGCATGTACATACACGCAGATGAACACACACACAGATATTCTTATATTCAGGACACACATGCTCCTTCATCACCTCTACCTGGGGACCCTGAAAGAAGTGAAGGAGGCCAATTAAATTCCATTGGAAGGCCACGCAAGATAACGGCCATATGGAACCAGTGTATTTTATTTAGGTTATAGATAAGTATGGTCATTAAATAAAATGGCAAGCAAGATTTCCTTGGTATGAGGCAAGGTAATCCATGGGTCATGCCAATACTAACTGGCCAAATATTAATTACCATTACCATTTACTGTGTACTTGTATATGGGTGGAACCAGATTAATTTATAGGCAGTCTTACAGTAAATTTCCAGTTCAAATGGTTTAACCAATCTCATGAGGTGGGGACTAATTTAATGATTTTTTTAATTGATCTTTATGGAACTTGAGTGATTTTAAGATAACTCCACTAATAAGTGGTAGTGATAAGGTGTCGCTCTAGATGTGTGGGGCTTCAAATATCATAGTTTTAAACATAGGATCACCAATAGAAGCCTCTATAGGAATAAAAAAGAGAACATGATGACGTCTCTCCTTTGTAGAAATGGAGCCATAAAATAACCTTGACATTGAGTATCCTTCACTCTAGTCAGGTGAGGTAAGTGTTTTCTTTAAGTCTCAAAGGAGACTGCCTGTGGACGACAGTTAAAGGCTTCACCAAAAGCAGCAAATATCTCTTCTGAATTCTGTATTTTCAGTGGCATACATTGATTTTCAATAGAAAAAATAAAGCGAAATTAGAACACAGTATCATTTTTTTTAGTGATTTCAGTTTCTTTTTATCAATCTCCATGAGCCAGATACACCACTACTTATGTAAAACTGTTTCTATTGTGGGTGTCAATAATAGTAATACATAAAAGTCTAAAATATGATATCTAATTTATTAAATTCACTGTGAATAGAAAGGACTCTTACACTGAATGCTATTACTGAAAGAAGGAGAGGAATGGAGAGCACATTTTAGGTACTCTGGAGGAAACATTTTATTCCATTTTAATACATCAAGATTATGAAATAATCAACAGCTGAAATGCTCTTTCTACAAGTGAAAGATTCTGTCTGCTAGAATAAAAGGATGAAGTTATAGAACTTAGTACTAAAATGGCATTAATGGGCATTTTTACTGTAAAAAGGAAAGAAGTCAATCACTTGTGATTTATGTCTATATTCTCTTGGTGATACTTACACTAATTCAATTCCCTAGTCCAGGTAAGAAGAAAGTATTTCCCTTCCATTATTATGTGAATGGTAAGATTGGTTACAAAATACACAGAATCACACACAACACTAGTTTTAGAGTCTTGTACTATGTAAATATTTTAATAGTCTCTTGTACACTGTGTATCACCAAACTTCCAAAAAAAATTCCTTTTCTTAGAAATCAAGTCTGATGGGAAATAGCATGAAACCAGGCTTTTAAAAAAATTGGAAGGAATTCTCCAGAGTAAAATTAAATTACATTAGCTAAAATAACTATATTTATTTGGAAATGAGGGCCTCCAAAAGGATTTATTTCTGTATCAGAATAAGAGCCATAATTGGTCCTTACTAGATTCTTAAGAACACTTTTTTTAAAATCTGAATTTGTAGCACTTTCTTTAATTAGATAAAGAGAAGTAGTGGAGGGAGGGATTAAGGGGAAAAGATGAGTAAAAGATAATAGTGTTAGCAATAGTTTTGTTCAGTTCATGCATGGTTGGATATAATTTTCATGTAACAATAAGTTTTTACATTACCTCCTATAGTAGTTTTCAAATTTGTCCTTCATGGTTTTACATCTTTGATTAATCTAAATATATATATATACACCCATCTGGTGGGATAAAAATAATTAATGTCCAAAATGTTTTCATCAAGGTCATATTCATTTTACAAGATAATGAAAACATCCTGTAAAATCTTACAAGACAGGAGTCGGGAAAAAGGAAAAGCAAAGATGGGTAATTCAAGCACCAGCTCAATGGAATCCTCCTTCTAATAAGCCATAACATTTAGAGAAACAGGAATAAAACAAAAGTCACTAGATTGGAGAAGTTTGTCTCTATAAATGGCACAAGAGATTGACAACCCCCTTTGCTCTGATTGTGGATTCCTCAAAAACCTTTCAGATCTGTAGTTTTTAATTCTAAGAAGTCTTATCCATTTGGAATGTCTGCACTATGTAAATAAAGAGTATCGATCAATATATTAAAAGTTAAGATCTCTGTTTGTGAATAAATACTTTAGCGTTGATTTTGTCAATTAGTATATTTGAATTGGGTGCCATGTAACTGTTTTTCTAAAAATTATCCCTGCTTGAATTAGCTGGCTAAATAGCATTCCTAGAACTTCAAAGCTTAGGCCTTCACCCTGAACCCATGGCGAATGACCCAGATGTGTGTTTCTGGTGTGCGGCCAAGCAGCTGGCCATTCCACTCATCATGAATGAAGCAGGCAACGAATTAGAGGATGGGTTCTTCAGGTACTTTATTCTGATGCAATTCTCAAAAGATAAGTTATTGTAAAAATATGAGAAACACTTGGGGGTGTCTGGGTGGCTCAGTCCATTGAGCATCCAACTCTTGATTTCAGCTCAGTTCATGATCTCATGGTTCATGGAGCAGAGCCCCACATCGAGCTCTGCACTGGCAGTGCAGAGCTCGCTTGGGATTCTCTCTCTCTCTCCCTCTCTGCCCCTCCCCCCACTCATGCATGCATGCACTCTCTCTAAATAAATAAACAAATGAATAAATAAAACTTTTAAAAAATACATGAGAAACAATAGAACATATAATTATGATTTAGGCAGAAAAGAAAAATATTTACTTTATGCAGTGCATTTTAGCACCCTTTCTGTAAATATTTATTTTATTTAATATAATTTATTGCCAAGTTAGCTAACATACAGTGTATACTGTGTGCTCTTGATTTTGGCGGTAGATTTCCATGATTCATTACTTATATACAACACCCAGTGCTCATCCCAGGAAGTGCCCTCTTCAATGCCCATCATCCATTTTCTCCTCTTCTCCCCACCATCAACCCTCAACTTGTTCCATGTATTTAAGAGTCCTTTATGGGGTTGCTTCCCTCTCTGTTTGAAACTATTATTTTCCCCTTCCTCCATGGTCTTCTGTAAGTTTCTCAAGTTCCACATATGAGTGAAAACATATGATATCTGTCTTTCTCTGACTGACTTATTTCACTCAGTGTAATCCTTTCCAGTTCCATCCATGTTGTTGCAAATGGCAGGATTTCATTATTTCCTGCCATCTTATATATAAACAATATCCTCTTTATCCATTCATCCACTGATGGACATTTGGGTTCTTTCCATGATTTGGCTATTGTTGAAAGTGTTGCTATAAACTTTGGGGTTCAAGTGCCCCTATGCATCAGCACTCCTGTATGAATTTGGATAAATTCCTAGTAGTAGCATCTTTTCTATAGTAAATGTAGACTGTGTCCACATTGCTATCACTTCTAGTGCGGAGAGAAGACTACTGTAGCAAAATGGCTCCTAGAGTCAGAGAAATTTTGCTCAGGATTTCCTACTCTTCCTTATTTAGTTTTATCACTTCAATTCCTAGAATAATTTTGTACTCACATTCACTATAAAAGAGTGAATCTATGATACAGAAAATAGAATTAAAAGAAAATAGCTTACATTTTTCTCTCAGATCATACACTAACAGTAGAAAACTCTCTTAGCTAACTTAGAGAATTAGTAGTTACCAAAAAAGAGTGTTCATAACTTACATAATTTAATATTCATTGATGCTCTACAATGCAGCATTTAATTTTGTTGTGTAAACTAACATATTCAAAATTTACTATATTATAGTTATAATTGAGTGATGCTAATTTGGTATTCTGAGTGTCTTCTTGGCTATGTCCCAATTGAAAAAATGTTAACTTCGAGGTTAATTTAACCATGTCATTACCATAAGACAGTCATCTATGCCTCTTAATATACAAATAGAAGCAACAAATGTTATTTGCATTGGCTTTATTGAAATATTTTAAAATATGCTATAATACAGTGCAGGGATTGAAGAAGTTCATAACGAACAGCATTGAGATCCTCTAATGCATGTATTATTATGTAATATTAATAAGGCTCAGAAATTATGAGAAAAGAAAATTAATATTTCATTATGTACTTATCCTAACATTTATTTAATTCATTCCAAAAGTATGCCTGCTAAAATATCTATTCTGTCAAGAGAAATATAAGGTAGTAAAAAAAAAACACACAGATCTGAGTTTTCCTTAAGGATCACACAATCTACTTAGAAATATAAGACACACAGATTTAAGCAAGCAGAAAACAAGTCCATGGAGTGTCTAAAAAATGGGATGGTTAATCAATCGGGCTTCAGAGGGATATTTTTTTTGTTTTTTTTCCCTCATTCCATGACACTTCAAATGGGTGAAGCTCTTTAATTTTTTTTCTTCATGATTAGCTATACCATCCTCACTCCATGAGGCCAATTGCTTAGGTATTTGGAGAAAGTGTAAGATGTTCTAAACCTGCTCCTCCAAAGGTTAACATGTAGTGTGCCTGGGTCAGGAAACTTTTTCTACGATGGGCCAGTTAGTATGTTAGGCTTTGTAGGGTACAAAATCTCTCCTCCTCAACTCTGCCATTGTAGACAAAAGCAACTCTAGACAACACATAAAAAATGAGAGTGACTTTATTCCAATAAAACCCAATGGGTGAAAGCAGAACTAGCCTGACGGCTGTAGTCATAAACCCTTGGTCTAGTGGAACCCCCTCGTCCTGACCGACTCTCATATCCCAGTTATCGAGTTGGTGAGGAAGTCTCTGCTCTAACTGTAGTCATTTCCTCATCAGATAGTTATTTTATATCTAAAATAACAAGAAACCAGAGTCTTTGACTTGGATACAGTTTTCTGGAGGTTTCATTTCTGGTATTCTTTTCCTCCATGGCTGGACAACTGATCTATTCCACCTAATGGAGAGGCTTGAATCACAGGCTCCCTTCCTTCATCACCGAATCTTGCTTGCAGGTTTACCAACTGTTGGCCACTCATCTGTGGAAATCTTTGTTGAGCACGTGACCCTGTGTGCACTTCCTAAATATGAGACATGTTAGACATTTTCCCACAGTATTTTGTTTGTCCTACCAGCTTCTCACTCCCCTTCCCAGTTGTATCCCTGGCTTGCCATTTCTACTATAATTCACCTCTGCTCAGACACCAAAGATAACTACCCCAAAACAGTAAACCACAAGGAAAGAAGGCCTTTATTTTTCCAGTGTCTGGGCTCAATGCTCTACATATATAATGGATTTAACACAGAGTTGGTAAGGTCGCATATTAAAAGATATATCTATGTGAATTTATATATTTGCTTCCTTTATGCTCCCTCACAGTTATCCAGGATAGCATTTCATCCTTTTCCAGACCTTATGGAAAACAAAACTTAGATTCGAGGAAACCAAAAGTCTAAATATAACATAAATGTGAGTTTCCCGTGAGAAGAGATGACGGAGGAAGGGGAGTATGAGCAGAGAGTGAAGGTTGATGGAGAAGCCTCACAAGGACAGGGGTCCCTCCCCACAGGAGCAAGGACCAAGGATGGGTCAGACACGAGTCAGCAAAGGGCTTTCTTGGAATGTGTGCTCTGCTCCCCACATAAATACACTCAATAGCCACACATCCCACACACAAGAAAACCCAACCATAGAGAGACTGAACACCAGGTTCAAGTCAGACAAACATTGACAGAAGTAGACTAAGTCACAAAGACCGTTACATTTCTTTTTTTTATTTTTAAGTTTGTTTATTTATTTTGAGAGAGAAAGAGAGCAAGTGACCAGGGGAGGGGCAGAGTGAGAGGGAGAGAAAGAATCCCAAGCATGCTCAATGCTGTCAGCACAGAGCTCGACCTGGGACTCAAACCCACAAACCATGAGACCATAACCTCATCATGACCTGAGATCATGAGTGAAATCAAGAGTGAAATGCTTAACGCACTGAGCCACCCAAGTGCCCCATTCCTTTGTTTTTTATGTGAATGGATGGATGCTGATTTTTTTTTTCAAATGCCTTTTCTATGTTTGATGAACATAAATACTGTTTTCTTCTTTATTTGTCTATGTGGTAAACTCCGTTGATGAATTTTTTAATGTTATACTAAACTTATTTAGCTTAACCCCCTTGGTCATGCTCAATTACTCTTTTTAATATGTTTCTAAATCTGTTTGTTAATATTTCTTCTTCTTCCTTTTTTTTTTTTTTAGTTTAAATTCATCAGGGATATTGTTCAGCAGTTTTTCTTTTCCTGTGATATTCCTGTCTCATAATGAGACTGGGGTCATTTTGGCCTCATAAAACAGTTGGGGTGTGCTCCCCTATCTTCTATTTGTAAAGATGTTTATATGAGCTTTTTATTATTTCTTTCTTAAACATTTGCTAGAATTCACTTGGAAAACCACATCAAAAGTTTTTCCAGTAGGAAAATAGTTGATGATGAATACAATTTCTTAAATAGATTTAAGTGTTTTAAGATTTTGTATCTTTTTCTATGTCAGCTTTAATAAGTTGTATTAATAAGGAACTTGAGAAATGTATCTTATTCTTCCAAGTTTTCAAACTTATCATAATATTCCTATAAAAATTCTTACTTTTTGTAGAATTTGCAGTGATTTTTCTCTCTTTCATTCCAGATACTGTCAATATATAATGCTTCTTTTATTTGATCAGTGTTGTTACCAGTGTATGAATATTATTTTTTATAGAACCAACTTTTCACCTTGTTAATTTTTGTCTTTCTTTTTTTATTATTTACTTTAATATTCATTTTGATTATTTCCCACTGTGTATTTGTTTTGGTCTGAAGTAACTCTTTATTCTAATATTAAGTTGAGATCTTAGACAATTTTATACCTTTCTTCTTTTTCCAGTATAAACATGTAAAGCTATAAATTCCCCCCTTATTCACTGCTTTAGTTTTATTTTAGAATTTTGCTAGATTGTGCCTTTTTTCCATTTCATTTTGAAATATTTTTATTTCTCCCATGATATTACTGATGACCCATTGGTTATTTAGAATCTTTTGGTTATTTCAAAATACATGAAAATTTTATAGATTTATTATTAATATTATTATTCTTGTTATTACTATTTTTATTGGCTTCTAATTTAATTTTTGTGGTCATAGAATGTATGTATTATTTGAATCCATTAAAATTTTAATTTATTTTTAATTGTTTAAATGTTTATTTATTTATTTTGAGAAAGAAAGATAGAGAGCAAATGGGGGAGAGGCAGAGAGAGTGGGAGACTGAGAATCCCAAGCAGCCTCCACACTATCAGCTTGGAGTCTGACGGGGTGGGGGGCAGAACTCACAAACTGCAAGATCATGATGTCAGCCTAAATCAAGAGTCAGATGCTCGACCATCTGAGCCACCCAGGCGCCCCATACAATATATATATTTTTAAATGTTAATTAATTTATTTTGAGAGAGTGGAAGAGCATGAATGGAGGAAAGGAAGAGAGACAGAGAATCTTAAACAGATTCCACGCTCAACAGAGAGCATAATGTGGGGCTCAAGCTCATGAATGATGAGATCCTAACCTAAGCCTAAATCAAGAGTCAGAAACTTAACTGGCTGAACCACCCAGGTGTTCTATTCTACAATATATTTTATGTAAACAATACTTACAACTTTCCACAAAATTCTAAACTCAATATCTGGTTCCAAAATGGGTCCATGAACATATTGTCCTGACTCTACAGAATGATGGTGATGCCAATGGTAAAATTAGTACAGCCACACTTCTATTGTTTCCTTCGTTACATTGTTTTCTCTTGTATTTTTCTTTCTTCCTGTATTTCACTGTCTTTATCCCTCCTTCCTTTTTTTTTTAACTTGTTACGATATATAGAATTTATTTTATCTTTGCTAATGCCATGCTTTCTTAAGTTGTATGAATTGTAAAAATGTATAAGAATAATTTGTTATGTAGAAAATAGCATCCGTTACACATGGCATGATGCTGTAATAACTCAAAAAGCCAAGGCATATTCTCACATTACATCTCTGCCAAATTGGTTTCCATGCTGGTAAATGGAAGGATGATTGATCTACTGCTGCCTAAAAATCCACAGCCATTTTTTGTCCTAAGGATGACAAGATGTCTCAATAGCAAATTTTCATTGCTAGTAAAATAATACAAGAACTAGAAGAAAAGGAGCTCTGATGAGAATGATTTTACGAGACAAGAAATCAAACCAATTGCTATGGAAGAGGGAACCAAAATAACAGATGATTCTTAAAATGCAAATACATTATCTATGCAAAATATGTCTAGGGAAGGCCAAGTAGCAGCTGGACCGACACAGTGTCAGAAAAAGCACTTAAATCTGGAGGGTATGATAAAAGAATATTTTTGCTGTACTTATCAAATAATGACAGAACCGAATTCTCGGACATGCACCACAAGTGTGGAGATGATGACTGAAAGGCCATAGAAATTGAGAACACAAAGTCATCCTGCAGAGCAAAGGACCAATTTGATGAGGTTTTCACCCCACAAAAGGTGACGAGATGCAGCTGTGATGAGTATATCGCGTTTCGGGGTGCCTCATCCTGAGACCCAGGAGCTGTCGGAAATGCAAGGGTCTGGCTCCTGGGGGCACCTCTTCCATAAGATAAACTGTAGAATTTTTTTAAAAATTTTACATGTTTATTTTTGGTTGATTGATAGAGACAGAGCATGAGTGGGGAAGGAGCAGGGAGAGATGGAGACACAGAATCCCAAGCAGGCTCCAAGGTCTGAGCTGTCAGCACAGAGCCCTACGTGGGGCTTGAATACACCAGCGGTGAGATCGTGGCCTGAGCTGAAGTCTGATGCTTAACCAACTGAGCCACCCAGGTGCCTCTAAACTGTAGAATTTTTGAAACAGAACTTGTCCTATAAGCATAGATATAAATTTAGAAGAATTTTTAAAAAGCAGTTGAAGAAACACCACCAGAAGAAAAAAAGTCTTTCTTTCCTGTTTTTTTCTCAAGTGTTTTTTTTAAATTGATTTACTTAAAAACATGGAAAATGTGGGGATTGGCATCATCAAATCAAATGCAGATAGTGGTTGCTAGTATAATCTTTACCAATCAAGGGCTAAGAGAGCTGCTCAAACCCTCTGGATACTGGGAGTGAGATATAGGAAATACCAGACAGTGTAGCAGTAAGATTCTGTTTGTGGGAATTTTGTTTTTCTGGGATACTTGATTTTTGAGTATCCTAGTTAATCTCCTAACTTTCTGTGATCACAGGAATATACAAAATGAATAAGCATGGGCCTACCAGTGTTTGTACATTTATTACTCTGGAAATTATGAACACATACTATCATCTAATTATATTTGGACATTATAAAATATATGCAAAAATGTAAATTTAAAAAAAAAGTTGGGGACGCCTGGGTGGCTTAGTCAGTTAAACATCCGACTCTTGATTTCTGTTCAGGTCATGATCTCGTGGTTCGTGAGTCTGAGCCCCACGTTTAGCTCTGTGCTGATGTGCGGAGCCTGCTTGGGATTCTCTCTCTCCCTCTCTATCTCAACATAAATAAATAAACTTTAAAAAAGTTAAAGAAAAGTTCAAACTTTTCTCCCCCACAACTGCTTCTATTTTTTGAATCCTAACTGAGTCATGCGCATCCCAATTTCAATGCCACTATCTATCTACCCATTTGCTGGGTTGAAGAAGAAGATGATCAAAGATGAGATAGAAGATGCTTTGAGGAATGTTTGGGGATTCACTGGACAAGAGTCTGTTAAAGTAATTATCTCTGCATTATTAGGGTGGGTTTACTGCACATCTACTGGTGCTTAGTTTCCCCATTCATACCACCACTGTCATTCAGTGGGTCAAAATACCACTTCCTTCTCCATTATAGTGTGTGGACAGGGAGGGCTTCATAATGTCCTGAGACATTTAAAGAGAGTGAAGGCTGCTCATGGGCAAAGTGCAAGTAATATATGATAAACATTACTCTGCTCATTGAGGTATCTCTTCAGGACAGAATAGGAGGAATCTCAGAGAAGACATTCCTACCCCATCAAAGAACCAAGACTTATTTTTCTTCTCTGCAATGGTGGTCCCGAGTGTTTCCTTGAATGGCAAAAATGTGTTCCAACTCTTAGCTCTGCTTCTAGTAGCTCCTCCATTTGACCAGAAAAGGGGCTCAGCATTACGTGGATACAACCATTACCTACCCTTCTGACATCTGCAATTCTAGACCTCCTTGCAGATCAAACCCTATTTCTATTGTTTCTCACCCCAATTCAGGTAGACTCCCCAGCTGCAAACCCATAACTACACCTGCTTTATTTTCCTTCCAACTCTGGTGTCAAAATTTAAATTTAAGTCAAAAGCCAAATGTTGCTTTTTTATTTATTTTACTCTTTTGACTTTTCAATGTAACCATCCTAATTTTTCAGATGACATCAATGCCTTTCAACCAGTTATCAGATGCAAGACGCAAGATCCTGAAGTTTTTGGAGTTGAATTCCTCTGTTTCAGACCTCAAATAAATTTAACACCAGAAATGATTTAAACATTGATGTGTTCTCAATGGCTTACAGAAGCCATTTATACACCATTAAAGGTACTCATTTACATAAGAAATTTTCTCCAGGGCCAACATAGGTAGTTTATTGAATTTGATATAAGGTAAGTGGCTGGTATTTTAAAGACCAAACTATGTAAAAATCAGAGCACTTTAATAGATACAGTCCCTGAAAATAAAATATGGGTATAATAGAAACAAACTAAAAATTTCTGTCACTTTCAAAAGATGAGTGCTAGGAAGACAAATCCAGATAATAAATCAGACTTTTAGAGAGGAATGAAACATCATGTTAGGGGAGCATTTTATGTTCCACGAAAAAGAGGAACAGGAATAAACTTGCTTTATTATCAAGGAATTCTGTACAGTACTTTATAATTCTTCCTCTTTTTTTGAAAGTTCTGTGAACTGTACCTATGTAAACATTCTGAGATATGTTTTTGCAAATAGACCCCTTGAGTCTTCAAACTCCACTCACTAGCTTTAGTTCATCGGACTATGTTCCTGAATGTCTTAGGGGATGATCTTAAGTGTGTCTTCTTTTAAGTTCTACCAAGCAAATGCCATTATATGAGGCAAAGGTCAAGAGAATGATCAGTGATGACTCTTTAAAAGGGAACTTTCAAATGGATTGCTCACTTTAATTGTGACTTCACTGCTTTTTTTAAAAAAATATTTATTATTGAGAGACAGAGACAGAGCATGAGCATGATAGGGGAGTGAGAGGGGGAGACACAGAATCTGAAGCAGGCTTCAGGCTCCAAGCTGTCAGCAAAGAACCCGATGTGGGGCTCAAACTCAATGAACCATGAGATCATGACCTGAGCCGAAGTCGAATGCTTAACCGACTGAGCCACTCAGGCGCCCCGTGACTTACTGCTTTTAGAAAGAAAAATATCCATTAATTCTCCATGGAAGTGGTATTGCATTTGCTGCCCTGAAAGAATATAAAGAAACATAATGTGTTTTGTCCCCCTACATTCCACTTGTAAATACTAATATTTCTAATATTTCATTTATAAAATAAAGAGGAATTTTTCATCGTCTCTCCATTTATTAGGTTGCTATGTACAGTACTGTCAGTTGAGCATGCGATTATTTGTTTTGCTGAAGAAAATTGGAAACCACAGGGTATTGTAATTACTGAGAGTTGTTTTTTTAATTTTATTCTCTCTGCCTGAAAGCCTTCTCTGGTGCTCATCAGTTATTCTGACAGCTGTTTCCTCTCTTCCTTCAGATGTCATTTTATCATTGACACATTTCCTGATCTCTCGGCTTAAAATGGCCAACTTCTATAATGAAGTGTTCTGAAAAATATTTTTTTGCCTGCGGTTTTGTTGATCAAAACTTATGATTCCCAAGTAGACTCTACACTCCATTGAACCAAACGTCCTTCATCAAACAAAAGCTTTTTCCTCAGTCTTTTTCCAAATTGGCTTTAATTGTGTTCACCACATTTTGATCCTTGCCCCACATCGGGAGTACACCGTGAGTGGGTGGTAGACGTCAGCTACTACTCACCATGAAGTCTCTGGTGTTTCACTTACTATGGATGTGTAGTCCCAAATACATGTACTTTACATGTTTATTGAATTGATCAGGGTAGGATTTTAGTCTCCCTTTGTCTTGATACAGATAAACCTCTGTTATGCCAATATGATGCTACATGGACACATTCTCCTACCCACCCCCTCCCTTCCAATATTTATAGTATCAGTGAAGGAATCAAACCACGTTTATGTATATTTATATATGTGCATGAATGGGTATACACATGTATATTACTAGAAAAGAGCTCTAATAGAAAGTCTCAACAAAAATTTTCATAGTTGTTGTTGTTGTCTTCTTACCTGTATTGATTCACTTACTGTTTTTATTTCCTTCTTTTATAGAGATTTCATTTAAATTTGAAAAGAAAATACATTTATCAGCAGCAACATTTGAAGAAGGAAAGATGATTCTCCCTGCCAAAACTGTCAGGAAGGCAACCTGCATGAGATGAATTTTGAACAACATTTGAAAGAAGTATGTATTAGGAGAATTTTAATGCTAATCTTCAAATACTTCCATATTTCATCCTGAGCTTGCCAAGTAGACAATTACATACATTGACCAATGTGTCTGGAATGTTACCCAGACAGACATAAACTTGCCTTTGGATTCCAGTGATCAAGACTCTATCAAATCTCATATGTCAGCTATTTGGTTTTGTGATTGGTCTTATCATATTTCTTGAAGATTTTATCTTTCATAGATAAACCAGAATGTCTTCAAAAAAGAATAACTTGATTTTGGCTTTAGTGTTTTACGTACAAAAGGAACTCAGTAAATGATTTTAAGCTATTTCATTTAAAGTATATTTAAAAACATTTGTAAGCATCTATGAAGTTCACATTTCCAGGTACCTATGTCTCTACACTAGTATGTATTTACATGTCTGTCCAATGTTATTCATGTGTATCTTACAATATTATTTGAGTTACTTTCTTGTTTGCATTATTTCTGTATGAAGCTCATAAAATTATAGCAACTCTGAGGTTTTGAAGCCTGTGTATCTTAAAATGTCTTTAATTTCTCTTTACTTACCAAAATATATGCCTGTAAAAGAACATAAAAGATAAAAATAATTGTAAAACTCTGTTCTTTAGAAATTTAATGCATTCTATTTGTGTAGTGGTACTCAAAAAAAAAAAAACCATAACCAGGGAAAGAGAGATGGGGTATGTAACAATAATATTGAGAACATATTTTGAAAGATTCTGATAAGAAAATAAGTCAAGAAAAGTAACTAATTATGAGAAGTTTAATTCATTTCACAATACATTTTGACTTTAGTCCTCTGTGTGTGAGATTGTTGTTTTCCTCTAGATTAATGTCCAGTTCTGATAGCTGTAACATATGATTTGCAATGGTACAAACCAAAAAACAATTCCTAATATGGTTACATCATTAACATTAACGAATCGATTAATGTAGATCTTTCCAATACTTTGTTTACATATTATGTTGTATATAATAAATAAGAATATATTGGGATCAACTTTGATCACATTTGTTGTCATGGAATAGTCTTTTTTTTATTGAAACTTTAAATCAATGCAGAAAACAAAGGAAAAGACATATATTTGGAATCAATACAGGCAGAATGGAGGGATTAGGAGCCAGACAGATACTGATGCAAATCTTCCCTCAAATGTTGGCTGGTGCCAAATTATTTAACAAATTTCTGTCTTTTTTCTTTTTCTTTTCTTTTCTTTTCCTTTCTTTTCTTTTCTTTACTTTTCTTTCCCTTTTTTAAAAATTTAATCTCTACACCCAATATGGGGCTTGAACTCATGACTCTGAGATTAAGAGTCAGATGCTCTACCAAATGGGCCAGCCAGGCACCCCCAATTTAACAAGTTTCTTAACTTCTCTGTAGTAGGACAGGCCAAGACTGCTGTAGACTCAATGTGACAGCAAAGAAATTGAAAAGAGAAGAATCAAACTTTGACCCAAAAAAGGTGCCTTGATGCAATAATAGGAGAGATCCTTGAGTGCAGATGGGGGCTCTCCAGCAGCCCTAGAGAATCACCGTATGGGAAAACCATCACTATTTAGATTGACTTCCAAGCTTAGGACAGGCATCTGGGAGGGACAAGACATCAGGGAGTCCTATCTACTTCTGAGTATATTCTTAGTTTTGGATGTATGTGTTACACTACCATTTATTTGCTTGGTAGTGAATCAGCTGGAAACAGGTCCAGTTGACCATTTCCTTCAGTTTTCAAAACTGGATGAGCCTATCTCACTCTCAAAGGCTCATACCAAAATGGCATCAATGATTGTTTTCTCATAGTGTGAAAGTGAAGGTTAAATAAGGTATTATATGTCAAAAGCTCTGTTTAGCCCATACAGATCACAGATAAATCCCAGTTATTCTTGTTGTTACCAGTTCAACCAAATATTATAATGAAATTGTTTCTACATGTCAATAATTAGTAAGTAAGGGAATATAAATATCCTTGTTTATATTTGGTAATGATAGATTTATAGTCACTCTTCCAATCTTCTAAATATTTTTAGGAGAAGCACACAATTATGTTTTTTTTTCAAAAACTCTTAATTTTCTCTTGCAACTTGAGTAGTAAATATGGAAATGGTTATGCTCCATTGTTCTGAAACATAAAATTGGATTAATTTAATTTAATCTAAATGAGTAGGAAATTTGATTCAATTCTAATTAGCAGGACCTGTTTTTTGCAAAGCACTCTTACTGGCATGGTGGCAAATTAAAAAATGGGAAAGATTTAGGTCCAGCCTTGAAGAGGTGCACGTTTTCCAAATGAAAATGCCCTGTAAAAAGCAAAGAGAACATGTTCTGTTATTTTGAGTGAAGCTAATAGCTACCACTTGATTTCTATTGGGTTCTTGCTACTCAATAGTTTTTGAGAACATTTACTAAAACCATGGAGCTGAAAATTAATACAAAAGAGTATCAATTCAATGTCAAGCAGGGTGATATTCTCTCACCTCCCTTCCTATCTATAGAGTCTTCTATCTTCCTACTATTTCTCACCCTGTCTCACTTTCCTGATCTGTGCAAGGGTTTAGATTTGAAATTACACTCCATGGTTGTGCTTCAGTAGATTTAAAATCGCTACTTTCATATGTTATGATTTCACATGGTCAGTCTTCTATGGAAAATTAGTTTATCCTCCATTACCTTCAAAGTGAACTTTGACTAAAGTATCCCTAATATAAAATCCAATGTAAAACCACAGCTTTTTCCATTATTTTAAAGAATTGTGCCCTCTTACTTTTCTCTTTGAGTTGCTGTTAGTTTAAATGACCTCAGTACCACGGTCACAGTGACACTACTATCAAAAGAAAAAGAATTTGACTTTGTATTTTCTTTTACTAAAATTGGATTCATTTGAACCACTTTGCGATGGGGTTAATGGTATTACCTAACAAATTTCACTTGAGTTTTGCAGTTATTGTACAAAGTAAACTTATCTGATTCAAATTGTTTAAAACTTTTTGAATTGGAGCTGCCTTAAGCTCAAAAGTTAATACACCCTAAAATGTTCTAAAGATTTTTTTTCTCTACTTTAATGTCACAACTATAAAGCATGCTCTTTCAGAAATGAATATGGAATCTGTCTTTGAAATTTACAGATTGAGAAAATGTTGCTATTAATCTCTCTGAAAACCCTTGATTTTGTAACTGCTATCTGAAAGCAAAATTTCTTCAAGGGTGAATAAAGAAATCTGTAGGTAACAAGTTATTTAGAAATAATCTCCAAAAACGTGACCTCCCTTGTAGGTGCCACTTATTTAGAAATAATTACATAAAAGATAAAAAGTGTAATATGGAAACTTTTATAAGGTTAATCTTTATCTCTTGTGCATATGTCAAGTTATTTTATTTTCAGGAGCATAAATTAGGTAAGACATACCAACTAGCATCCTTCTCATTTTAGCAGCAAACAATATGGAAGGTTTAAATAGGTCCACATAACCTCATGGTTTAAGATGGAACTGACGACTAGGTTTTCACCTTCCTATATAATGCCACCTGAGATTAAATGCTGAATCAATGCTTTCTGTTGAAGAGTCCCAAGCTACTGCCTTTTCACTAGACCATGGCACCTCTCAGTTTTGGTGTTCGCTCTACGATCTGACAAATCCTTTTCCAATCTGATGGATTTCATCAGTAGCCAAACCCATACCATAGCTTCCAAATCCTTTTCCTGACTGGTGTCTTCAATATAAACTTACCGAAATATTTATACACCATCAGGAAAAACTGGAAACCTGCTATACCTTGCATGATTTAGTTAGAGCACTGTATCCTAAATTCCATTGTTCTAACAAAGGCAGTGTCTGTAGGATAAGATCCAGAAGGGCAGTTTATTCTTGGGCCATACATAAAATGTTTGATATGGATGTTATTTATTTTATTTCATTCCAATTCTTTCCAGACAATCTCACCTTTTGATAAAAACTGCAAATTTTTCATGGTAAGATCCTCCGTCATGCTTTAATGACTACTCTGGCAGCTGTGAATTTGAAAGTTGATATTGAAACCAAGGTATAAAGCTGTTTCTGTTGATGTTTCTATTGGTGTTGAAACATGAGGAATGAAAAGCCAATTTCTGCAGAAATATGCAGATATCATTCCATGTTTTCCATCCCATTCTCCCCTCCTGTGTACAAGATGTTCTCGACATCACCTGTGAAAGCCATCAGCTATGCCTACCCAATGTTATTTTTTCTGATAATTTATATTTAATGCCATACGGAAAGCCTAATATCAGTGGTCTTTCCTCTGGTAATGCCTAGTATAAATTTCCTACCCTCGAATTATTGCAGGACCTTCAGAAAAGAAGCTAACAAGCTGTAATGAGAAGGAGATAAACCAAAGATGATTCATAAAAGCATAGTGTCAGGTCTTCCTTCAATGTGCATGTGTTGGTTAAATTAGGCTTTGAAGCACTCTAGGATTTGGACAGCAAGAGGCTCACTGGTGAGTTTGGGATCACTGAATAGAAAATAGCCTGGAGAATAGTTCTAAAATTACTCTTTGGTTTGGAAGAAAATAAAAACCCAGGTTTTGTGGATCAAGAGTAGCAAGACTTTTCAAATAATTGGGGAAAACTGACGGGGAGAGAGCGAGTTCTTGGAGACCAGGATATGATCCTCAGGATGGCAAACTTGGCAAACAAAAAAGGGTAAGTCCTATATAAACTGTAATTTATTTGGAGTTGGCCAGAGAGAGCTTGGTTGAGTTAAAAATTTAGTGTGTATAGAAAAAAGCAGTTTTGGGGGCATTTGGGTAGTTCAGTCTATTAAGCTTGTGATTCTTGGTTTTGGCTCAGGTCGTGATCCCAGGGTCATGGGATTGAGCCCTGTGTCTGGCTCCACACTGAGCTGAGCATGGAGCCTGCTTAGTATTCTCTCTCTCTTTCTCTCTCTCTCTCTCTCTCCCTCTGCCCCTCTCCCCTGTTCACACTCTCTCTCTAAAATGAAAATAAAGGGGAAAAAAGCAGTTTTTAAGCACGCGTTTAGAATTAGACTGTAATTTGGCAATTTAAGATCATTGATTTGTTTAAGAAACACAGGACAACATAGAAGAATCAGGTAAATTGTGATGAAAAATGATCTAAAAGTATAACAAGAAGGAATGAAATGAGCAGAGAATAAAAACAGAAAGCTCCAAGGCAACACTTTTTGATGCTTTTAATTTGTGAATGTGTATTTGATTACTAATAACTTAGTATCTGTCACTCATCTAAATTACCTTTTTCATGAAAACACTATTAAACCAGATTCTGTCTACTAAAATCAATCATCTTCACAATAATAGTGTCTTACGTGTTGCTACTTAATGGACAAGGTCGGGGATGGCATGGGTGCCATGAACGAGTCATTAGGAAGTGGACTCACTACCTAATGAAAGAAAATTGCTGGCAATAAATAATGAAGAAAATTATTTTAAAATTCATTCATTTTTAATGAAAAGAGTTGGACAGTACATGATGTTTTCAATGTATTTTTTTACTTAGTATTTTAGATTTATCCCCACTTCAATAATTATGTATCTACATCAAAATTTTGATAGCTTCATGGTGTATCATTATATTCCACAATAAATTTAATCATACTTTTATTACTAAATATTTGGGTTACTTTCCTATTTTTCATTCTTAAAAGCCACACTGATAAACATTTGGTTGGTGTATCCTGGTCCACTTACCCTATGATTTCATAAGGACATGCATTTTAGACGATTAAAAAATAAAAACAGCCTGAATCGCACATGATTATTATAGTTTTGGTGTCCAATGATTGAGAAAATATCCTGAAAATATCAGAGTCTGGTATATAAAAGGAGCTTAATAAGCATTTGCTAAATGAATAAATTAACCCTTAAAATACTTGACATTAAAGCAGCATCTACAAATATTTGAAAAATATGACCTTTATTTCCTGTGTTCTTTTTAAAAATTAATTTGTTTTTAATACCTTTACTGAAGTGTAGTTGATATACAATGAAGTTCCCATAACCAGTGTGTACACTGACAAGTTTGGACATATTCAGGCACCCACAATAGCATGCTTTTCTGTCTTCATCGTCACATGAAGAGTTTGTGGTTGTTATTTTTAACAATAACTCGCTGCAGTTATTACTGGAAAAAGAAAGGTACTCGTATTACAGATGCTACACTCAAGATCCTGGGAACGGAGTCTCCTCCAGGAAATACCTTAAGGAGCCTTTGGGTTTGAGGACCTGCCCGTGACCTCCAAGAAAGAGTGAAGAATAATGGTAACCACTCATGAGGTGGCAAATGGAGCAAGACAGGGTGGGGGAGTGGAAAAGGCTAGCTAGGGAAAGAGGAAGAGAGACTTCAGACTGGTGTGCACCCAGACGCCCATCGAACTCACCAGGTCTGATGTGACTTGATGGGAAAATAAACTCTGTACCTCAAGTGTGTTCGTGATCTGTTCCTGGTAATAATACTTTCTTGGGTGTGAATGGAGAGTCTTGATGCCCTTCCAGATGGATTGGAGATCCACAAGATGCTTATGCCCGTTCTATAACTCTAGCACCTAGAACGGGGGCTAGACCATAGTCGGAAATCAATAAACACCTGTTGCGTGATGAGATGTATAGGACTAGCGATTCAATATGCACCCAGTGTTATGTGGACATCTGGATTTTCCACATTGTGATAGTTCTAGAGTCCTACAGTAAGCCCAGGGTCAGGGATGGCAACCGCTGGTTTGCCATCTTTAGTGGCAGTGTTTCTAGACTCTTATTTATGCCATCTTTCAGCACCTGCTGTCCTCCAGTTTCCTGGACAGTGAACTCAGCCTGCCACCTTTGTTTTATAAACCTCTTGACCAACATCATTGATCTGGGACAAAATAACCCCCAGCGAGTCTCTTTATCCAGCTGACAGCGCACACACAATAGATTTAAAAGAATAATAATATAATACCGTAGCACTCTCACAATTCATGATACAACGTAACCTTAATTATTATTAATTGCCAATGCGATAGCAATGGCACACTGAAAGATCCAATTTTTCCTAATGTCTCTTGCTTATTTTACTGCTATGTATTAGTATTAGGGTCTCATAATTAATATTAAATTCAAATAAATCCAAATATAATTGCTGAACTGTAAACACCTAATAATAATTAAACCAATCAGTTTGAACACGAGATCATGGTAAAAAAAATCACGCGTTAGTTTAGAGGATTACGTGTAAAACATATATCCTTATCTTTCATAAGATTATTTCCTAAGGTTATTTCTTTTCTATATTACCCTATTTATCTTCCTTTAAAATTCATCTCCATCAACATTCTCCTCTGAGAATTTCCTCTGACCTTGGCATGCTCTTTTTATTCACCAAAGATTGACCCTCTATAACCTCAGATTAAAAAATGTTGATTTTACAAGCTCTGAAAATTGCAGCCTTGCATTTCCTGTGCAGGACCACCCCTCCAACAAGAATCACATGTTAGTGGTTCTCAGAAACTTTTTGGTTATATTATGAAAATGATAGTGCACACACTAAAATGGGACTTAGTAAATGAAAGTTTACTTCCTTTTTTCCAGGATGGTTAACTCTTTTTTTTTTAATTTTTTAATGTTTGTTTATTATTGAGAGAGAGAAAGAGACAGAGCATGAGTAGGGGAAGAGCAGAGAGAGAGGGAGACACAGAATCTAAAGCAGGCTCCAGGCTCTGAGCTGTCAGCACAGAGACCGATGCGGGGGCCCAAACCCACGAACTGTGTGATCATGACCTGAGCCGAAGTCACTTAACTGACTGAGCCACTCAGGTGCCCCTTCAGTATGGTTAATTCTATATTAACCATAATTTTACTTGATAAAAATATTTTAAGTACTTTGCCATTTTATCCTGAAGTAAATTAATTTTTTCAATGTTTGAGAGAGACAGCGGATGTGTGCTGGAGCAGGGGAGGGGCAGAGAGAGAGGGAGACACAGAATCTGAAGCAGGTTTCAGTCTCTGAGCTGTCTGCACAGAGCCCCATCGGAGCTCGAACCCAAGAGCTGTGAGATCATAACCTGAGCCAAATTCGGACACTTAATCGACTGAGCCACCCAGGCGTCCTGTCAAATTAGACTTTAAATATGACTATCTAAAGAAGTAAGAATGGCATCAATGCTTTATCTTATGGAATGTCATAAGGGAAGGAAATATTCTGAATTTCTGCAGGAGGGACGTCTCTGCTCTAGTATTGCACTGATGGTAGTGCTGAACTTGTTCAAGTTCATACGTGTTACTGCAAGCCTGCAACCCCGGGTGGTGGGGCCTGGGGGGCAAGACATCTGCTGCTGGGCACTCATGCTTTGCCTTGTGTTTTCCCCCTCCTGTCTGCTGGGTTACTCCACGACAGTTGTAACTGGCTTCCCTTCTTCCTCATTTTTATATATGTCCATGCTCATATATGACCCACTCTTCACCTACTTCTAAGCATATGTTGCAACATAAAACATTCAGGTGGTCTAAATGCGTAAGCGACATTAAGGAATCTACTCCCGAACAGATTGTACTATATGATAACTAACTTGGATGTAAATTAAAAAATAAGTTAATTAAAATTTAAAGAAAAATAGCCAGTGGTGAGAGTGTAAGATTTCTTCTCCGGCCTGGGTTCTCCCTGGGCACGCCTGTGGCTTTGCTAAACTAACATGCTTTGGAATGATCTCATTTCCCAGATACACTCTTTCCCAGTGTTCCTCCCCAAGTGGTGTTATTATTACTCCACCTGAAATCCTTTGCCCCAAAAGAAAGCCGTGGGGGGTTCCTTTACCTTATAACATTTTTGAAGAATGTCTGCAGCTTTCCTGCTCGGATTGAGTTCCAAATTAGTCCAGAAAGGCAAGGTCCTTGTGTCAGTCCTTCGGGTAGAACCCAGACAGGCGGGAAGACACGTGAAGCACATGTGAGAGGAACAGCTGCTCTGGTCCCCCAGATCCAGGAATCAGGGTCCCACACTGGAAATGTGGCTGCTGTCTCCAAGGCAACTGCTGATCTAGGAGCAGGCGGGACTCTACAAGTCCTAATATCACAAAGCATTCCTACCATTTTTGGGTTGACTTTCTCTTGATTCATTGATTTCCTTGTTTCCTGGGTAGTTTTGATTGCTTTCCAGACAAGTTGCTTCTGACAGTTCTTGCTCGTTTTTTTCAAGTTCTTCTAGGGGCGCCTGGATGAGTCAGTCTGTTGAGCATTCGACTCTTGATTTCTGCTCAGGTCATGATATCACAGCTGGTGGGATGGAGCCCCTCTTTGAGCCCCACATCAGACTCTGTGCTGACAATGCAGAGCCTGCTTGGGATCCTCTCTCTCTCTCCCTCTCTCTCTGCCCGTCCCCTGCTCGTGCTCTCCCCCACCTCCTTTTCTCTCTCAAAATAAGTAAACAAACTTTAAAAAAATAAATAAAGTAGAAGGATGGGTTTGGAAACTACCTATACACCATTTTCATGGAAATTATTTTTGCTATTCAGTATCACTCACAAGAACAAAGGCACAGTGTACACATGTGCAATTATATATACCATATAATACACATATTGAATATATTTACATGGGTGATGGTATATCTATTCAATATTAAGTATTGAACACTCTTTTAGGATATGGAGTTCAGAATCATGAAATACTTCTGCTTCCAGGTCAACTGGAGAGACCCTGAGCGCTGCAGCCTTCACTCAACTTGTCTCTAAAGATGCTTCCAAAGGCTCTTGGTCTCACAGGAGAAAGAAGAGAAAGGACAGACTCAACACCACAGATGAGCAGTACAAGCAGGAAAGTGTGTAGTAAAGCAGTACACTTTGCAGATGTGAGAGCGAGTGAGACCAAAAGAGAGAGATAGCTGAGAGCACCAGGGTTCGGGCTTCTCTCTCATATTGTCCGTTTTTATCAAGGAGGTGGAATATTCATGACTTTGGGTGGGGATTTCTAGGAAGCAGCATTCCCTGTTTTTCTTCCTTATTTGCTCAGGGGTTTTCTGTGCTGGAGCCCGCCATCTTGGGTCTGTCTGGGTTGATCTGGCTTCTTATGGTTTTGTTTTGGAAAGCTGCTCGGATAGGCCTCTGAAATTAACCTGTGGTCCATTTTTTCCTTTAAAATGTCAGTTATTTATTTTGTCTTTAAATTCTTAGCTTCAAAACATAACAAATGCTGGATGTCAGAGGACCTGTGTGATCAAATTTCAACTTGTCATTGCTGTTTTATGCCAGCCATCCTCACTAGTACCTTTTCCTCATTCTTAGCAGCAAATAACAGTGTCCTTTCTTCGTGATATAATTTTAAATGTCCATTAATCCTATTATCAAATATTGAAAACAGATCCTTCAATGGATTGGCAGATAATGTGGGAAAGTATTACAGGTGCCTGTAATTGCGTGACTTCTGAACATAGAATAACTAAGTAATGCATTCTGAACAAGCTAGTCTTAGGGGTGATCTCTATTCATTTATAAAGAGTTGTGCAAAAAATCCTGTGCAATTCATTTAAACCGTAAGTAAACTTTCAATAAAGGTCTGGTTTACATAAAGCATTTTAAAATAAACTCACAAGCAATTTTCTACATGAATCATCTCCTTCTTATCGTTTTAAAATTTTACTGCTACATCTCTGCTCTACATCAGCAAAGCAGTACCTAGCCGTAAGAAATAGCGTAAGAAACCCATTTAGTCTTTTGCATCTTTCATACATACCTTGTAAAGTCTTTTTTAAATCATACCTCATTCGGCATTATGTTCCAGAAGCCACATTCTGAAGTTGAATATCAAACTGAGTTTCCTTAATAATATTAGAACTTAGAATAGTCTATTCAAACTCCACTGTTGGAGCTTTATCAAAAACATCCCATAAAAAAATTATGACAGTTGGAAGAAACAGCCAATTAAAATTCTGCTCCATCAAGAAAAGCATGCAGTATTTATATTAGTAGTATAATATCAAAATATTTGGTTGTGAATAGGGCATATGTGTAAACCCTGGCCCATAGTAAATGTTAACAAATGCTCCTGAAAGAATGAATCAATAAATTAAAAATGAATGAACAAATGAATCAATAAATAAAAACAAGAAATACATATTTTAATGCTCATCAAATTACCTTTTATATAAAGAAAATCTATCTTTTCATGTACCCTCTCTTTCTACCTATCCAAAGGTTAGTTTTCATAACATTTTATAGATTCTAAATTCATTCATAGTGATGAAGTTATCAGATACTGAATTTTTCAAGTAGAACAGTTTTTAATCTACACTAGATATATAGAGAGAAAGGATGTCCAGTTTGGAAAGTAAAATTACTTCCCCTGAATAAAATATTAAATACATAAGGACATAGGTTTTCTTCTCTATGACAGTTCTGTTTGTATCCCACAAAATATTTATGGGACAGCTATTATGTGCTAGTGTTTCTACTGCCCTCCTTTAAATGTGAAACTTGCAACAATCTAAGATAAAAATTATTGCCTTTATTTTATCATTTTATGAGCCCAAATACATTAAGGGAATTTCCCAGTGTCAGCTAGCTAGTGATTAACCAAGATCCAAATGTCTCCCACATCATTAAGAGGGACAGTGCAGTCCTAAAGAAAAAGCTCACATTGTTTCTACTTCAACAAGATGGATGCTGTAAGAGGAAAAAATAATTTTCCTTTATCTTTTTAAAGTTCTTAGATGAAACTCCTCTAAAGTAGAAGACAGATTAACAGGAGAAAAAGAATAAAACATTTAATAACATGTATAACTTCTGTGCACATGAGAAAGACCCAGAAAAATTGAGTAACTTCCTGAAATGGCCCAAGCCATAACCTTAAATAGCATTCCCTGCTAACGACAAAAGGTATTAGATGGACCAGGAAGCAAGTTGTGGGAGGAAAAGTTTTAGAGGTGACCAAGAAAGGAACAGTAAATGAGGGTAAGGTTGATATTCAGATTTAAGTCTTTGCCTTCTCCATTGATAAATTACAGTCATCTTCCCTTTCTGATAAAGAGAGAACACATCCTTCCAAATGGAGGGTTCTCTTATAAACGTAAATGTCTCTTATAAAATGGTTACCTTCATGTAGTTTTCATAGCTTCTTTTGTGTCTGTAGTTTCTTAAAAATAATCGACCTAAGATAACCCTTACACCAAAAAGGCATATCTTGGGGTGTCATACTCTCTTCTTCAATATCAGACATGATCAGAAAGCACAAGTCAAAGGAATTCCCATGTTAGGAATGAAAGAAATAAATGAGGCATAATAGGTCAAACTTCATTGTAATTAAGGAAGAATGAGTTGATAAGTGGTTAATTTACACTGGGTCTTCTATTCTGGATCTAATATACTTTACATAATTCAATGACGTTGAGACTTATTAGTATTAAAGGAAAACAAATAATGGGATACTATTTAAATATGTAAAAGTACTACTTGTTAGCTAATATACAATTGAGTGTGTAAAACAGTTAAGGATATTTTAACATGTGCTCCCACATGTGTGTCTATCAAGTGAAGAATTCACTGAAGCCAGCATCCATCCTGTTAATTCAGATGCAAGAATGAACAGAGTTCTTATCACCCCCAGGCACAGCTGACTGGCCAAAGAACACACAGTCCTCAACTTAAGGCATAAGAATGCTTGCTTATCATTCAAAGGAACCTGTAGGGTTCGTAGCTAATCAGCACCAATGAAATCGCTAACATAAAAAACAAGAATACTTCTCAGATTCAAAGTCTCTTGAGATAGAATAGACCTCTCCGGGACCAGACAAAGAGGCACCAGAAGTTACTAAGTAACGTCTGCTCCCCCGACCTTATGGGCTTCCACTCAATAACATCCACCTTCTCAGAAGATCCCTGTCCCCAAATTCATCCTTAAAAACTCTCACTTGTAAGCCATCAGGGAGTTCAGGACTTTAGAGTATTAGCTCCCCATTCTGCTGGTGGCACCACACCAATACATAGTCTTTCTTTATTATTTGCAAAAGCTGGGCGTCAGTTCAGTTGTTATTGGTTTGCGGAGCTCCAGATGGATGAACTCTTGTTTGGTGTGGTTACCTCACTCCTATGAAAACAGAATCAAAGTTTACATTCAAGTTGTCTAGAACTTTACTTCTAAAGCTCTTTTTTGTATTGCTTTTTGCTTTTGACTATATTATGCTGCTATGCTTACTTCATTCATTCACTCATAGCATTATATGCATGTTTAGCACTTACTTTGTAAAGAACACCGTCCCTGGTGCTGGGGCTCTTGTCCTGAGTTGGGACCTACAGCCTCTCTGACAGGCAGTCCCAGTCTCGGTTTGAACTTGGCGAGTCAGCTCTATCACTAGACACCTAACATTAATTTTATATTGAAATGAATCTTTTATTTTCTTACCATTTCTGGCCTTTGTCTATTAGTTTTACATTGAAAGGGAGCAGGATATGTGACCCCCAAAGCATGCCACATTTACATTTGGGTTATTTTGAGTTAAAAGCAATCAAGAATCAACAGACTCAGGAATAACTTTTACCTCTCCCTTAAGTACATAAAAGAATTTAGGTAGGAGTCCTTGCTAAGAGAAAGGCAAACATCTAATTACCAAACATCTGCTCCTCTTATTGTTTTTAATGTTTATTACCTTCCTTCTTTTTGAAGCCCCAGTCCTCAATCCCATGCCTTAGCTCAGGATATCATAAAAGCCTCAATTGTTCTATTTATCTTTGAGTCTCATATTTTTATTAGCCATACATATGTAATTAAATTTGTTTTCTCCTGTTAATCTGATCTATGTTAATTTAATTACTAGACGAGCCAAAGAACCAAGCAGGACAAAGAAATTTTTTCTCCTCCCCAACAATATATTAAAGCAATACAATTTCTAAGACAATCCTTTAAATTCCTTACAGATAGCTATGTAAACCTATTCTTTTCCTTCCCATTATCTATACGGATCTAACCATTTCTGCTTCCTTCGAATATCCTTCCATGATTCTGGACCCCCTCCTGTAAATGTATTCTAGGAAGTTGTGACATGCACACATCTCTGCTTAAATTTCATGGAGAAGACTAAGAAAAAAGTGAAAAAGTCTTTGATCCCAAGGTTTGGAGAATCTTTTTTTTTTTTTATTTTCTAAAAAGAGCCAGTTGTTTTTTAAAAAGATTTTATTGGTAAGTAATCTCTACACCCAATTTGGGGCTCAAACTTACAACCCCGAGATCAAGAGTTGTGTGCTTTACCGACTGAGCCAGCCAGGCACCCCTTGAATCTTCGTTTGCCCTTCAGATACACTTCTTCCTCACCACCTTATTAAATTATAAGCCCCATCCATGCACTACCACTTTCAATTCTTCAAATCACCTTGTTCCTTGTCTTCTTAGCACTTCCCATTATCTCAGATAATCTTGTGTTTCTCTTCACTTACTTCTGTGTTTTCTCTGTGATCCCCTTTGAAACATTAACTCTGTAAAGGAGATGATCTTATTTCCCTCACTTCTATGTATTTAGCATCAATAAGTCTTCTTGAAACACATTGAACATTAAATATGTATTTACTAATTTAATGAATCCACCAAAAATACAAGATATAATCACCCCCTGCCACAATACAAGAGCTTATGTATTAGGTGCTAAAAGGAAAACAGAAAGTGGCAGCTTCTAACAATTTTAACACAAAGAATTGAGCATTTGAGCTCTTACTGCTCATGATCCTAGGGCCAGATCCAGCGCCGATGGTCTTAATCTATAACGGGGTAAAGAACAATCTGGTGAAGCAAAAGAAATAGGCTTGGGTTTGTTGCTTAGAAAGGGTAAAATATGTAAGAGTAGCTTTTGTGAAAAAAGTAATAAGGTAATAAAGATGTGCCTACCAGGAAGGCTGGACAAGAGTGAAAGCTTGGTTGAGCATAGACAGCAAGATTGGTAAGAAGCCCTCTGATTCACTTATTCAACATTCATTGAGCATCTCCTTTATTAACTGTCCTGACCAGCTTCTTGTTTCTTTTTCAGGCGTTTAAATCTCTATCCAAACAGTCCATCTTATTTGCTAGACAGCCACTCAAAGACTAAGGGTATTGAAAGACTTTATATTTGTGCATAAATATGTAGCAGATGCTATATCATCTCTTTGGAAAAGGCTCTGAAACTATGAAGGATTACTAAATAATTTTATCCACTGTATTTTTTACAAGCATATAAAATTTTAGTGAGTTTATTCTCTAAAATATTTCAGAGACTCTAAAGTAGAAACCCTTCTTATGATAATGTGGCTTTATAGTTCTTTCTTTCTGTCAACATAAATGTATGTATTTGAAGTCTCCCCTAAAACAAATTTATCAGTATTCTGCTATGTGATGTATATTTACTACCTTATAACACTTACGTAAAGGAAATTTCGCTCAGTGTCTCTCGCTCTTGATCTTGCTATCACTCCTTCTCTTTCTCTACCAGATTCACCAGCTTTAGGAAATGGAGATACAAATTTGAACATATTGCTTAATATCTATGCTACCGACAAGAATTTGGAAAAGCATTTTAGTAAGAGAAAGACAGCAACAGGGAATACAATTTGGACGGATGACAAGACAGGAAGGCTCAAGAATACACCGACATAGACAGTCAGTTAAGCGTCTAACTCTTGATTTCAGCTCAGGTCATGATATAATTTGCAAGTTAGAGCCCCGTATCTGTCTCTGTGATGACAGCGGGGAGCCTGCTTGGGATTTTCTCTCTCCCTGTGTCTCTGCCCCTTTCCCACTTGTGCTCTCTCTCTCTCTCTCTCTGTCTCTCTCTCAAAATACATAAATAAATAAACATTAAAAAATAGAGAGAATGGGGTGCCAGGGTGGCTCAGTTGGTTAAGCATCTGACTTCAGCTCGGGTCATGATCTCACAGTTCATGAGTTCGAGCCCCGGATGGCAGCTCAGAGCCTCTAGCCTGTTTCAGATTCTGTGTCTCCTTCTCTCTCTCTCTACCCCTTCTCCACTTGCACTCTGTCTCTCTCTTAAAATTAAATAAACATTAAAAAAATTTTAAATAGACAGATAAAGTAGATAAAAAGTAGAAAGCAAAGGTCCTTTTGGTGGACAGAGGTAATCCTCAGGTGTGGATACTAAGGAAAGAGGTGAATTTCCTCTCTGAACCCAGATGTTTTGGTGCTGTGTTTCCTTTTCATCACCCATGATTTATTATCTGCTGATAATCACTCTGAGCTTCTTTTCACAGACTTTGGCTCCCCTGAAAGGGATGCAAGGTGCAATTGTACATGAGTAAGCCCTTATTACCTCTGAGCACTTCTCTACTCTTCCTCTTGTTCAAACACCCTTCAAGTACACCGGCCTTCTTGCACCACCTAGTACATGAAAGCCAGGCTGCACAAACTTACTCTCCCCTCAGCTTGGAATACTCCCCAGCCACATAGCCATATGGGTGTCTGGAGAGGTGCCTGATCCCTGAATTTACAACAGCCTTCAAATGTATTCATTCAATAGTTAATTCCCTATTTGTTGCTATCTACTTCCCCCTAGACTCTAAGCACCTTACTCATTGCTGGAGGCACTCAATTAGCATGTATTAAAGGAAGGAAGAAATAAATGAATAAACATCTTCCCCTCTTATCCTCTTGGTGATACATGCATTACTGTTTTGATGTCCTGGTCATGCCTTCGGGAAGTATGCATAGCAATTGGCAGTCAAACCAGGGGACAATGTTTCCAGTGGCCTCGAGACAAGTGCAAAATTATTGCTGAAAAATTCATCATACGAATCAAACCCCCAAAATGACAATCTATTAGTTACACAATTCATAATAGTCATTAAGAAGATTCATGAAACACGCAGCGAGTAGAAATTCCCTTGTGTTTGAAAAGAATAAAACTGAAGCAGACATCTCTTAAGCTATAAAGGCCAGTGGCATATGTGAATTTATGCAATTATAAAACAGTGATCACTGTGCATTCAAATGAATGGAGGTGAAACCAAGAGTAGCTGTTTCATGGAGATAACTTGCCTTGTTGGCCAGGCTGTTGGGAAATCAGACTGTCATAGGCTCCTGGAAGAATGCACAATAGAGAGCCACTATTAGAGGGGGATTTCACAATATGTAGCAAAATTAAGTTGTTCTTTGGTCAGTATCACCACGTTTAGGTGTCTTATCTCAAGGATATACTGTCCAAATTGTGCAATATCTTCTGTTTGAGACAACTCTTTGAAATAACAAAAGACTAGAAACTACCCAACTGTCCTTGACATGTTGAATGAGCTATGGTACATACATAAAATGGAATACAATGTCACTGTAAAGAGAATGAGAAAAATCTCTTTATAGTCCTCTTAAATTCCCTTCAAGATAATTATTAAGTGTTCAGTGAAAAAAGCAAAGTGCAAAACTTTGCCTGGGATGATTTTATCTAAGAAAGTACTTACATTTTTAAAACGATTTATAGATCATCAAATTAATGACAGTTGCTTACATACATATTTCTCTATATTTTCTTCAATGAACTATAAAGAACAAAAACCAATAAAAACAATACAAATTCTTTAGCAAGAAGACAGTGAGCCCCACAAATTTCCATTTCCAGGAAACTGTGTCTCCCTCTCCTCCTGTAACATTTTGCAGAATATTGGAGCCCTCAGAAAATAATTGCATGGAATCAAGAAGAAGGGATTAAGTTAAATCATCACAGAAAGTCCTCTTTAAGCTTAGAAATATTGGAAAGGATCCTCGGGCGACTGAGGCACAGGCTGTAGGAGGGCAACCCGACTATGCGGGTGGTCTCCAAAAAACAGTGCTCCTGGTAAGAAGGCGGGATGAGGAAAGGGTGGGAAGCCTGGCACAAATGGAATATTGAGAGAGAACTCTGAGCCAGAAGGAAAAATTTAGAATCCTGGAAGACAAAAGAAAACAGAAAAAATTGAAGGACACTCAACCTTTTCCCTCATGCCTCACACTGCCCCCCAAAGGTAAAAAGATAATAATAATAATACATTAAAAAACAATAAATAATTTTTACTCAAAAGGAAGGGAGGGCATCAGATGGAGGTTTGACCTCTCTGAAGGTGATGTATTTGTAGTTTTGCCTTTAGAAGCATACACATGTTTTACGTAACTGTACAACAAAATTAAAACAGTTTTTAAAAAATGATCCTTAAGTGTCAAAAGCAAAATAAAATAATTTTGTCTCTTTCTTGCATCGGTGGCCTAGTCAGACTAAATGATTTCAAAACGTATTCAGCTATGTACATCTGGTGAGATGTGTCCCGAGGACAACAATCTTAAGCTCTTTCACTCTTGATATCTTATAATGCAATTGAGGTGATACATAGATATATGATCAAACATGATAGATACAGAGATGATAGAGCAAATAAGTATGTAGTTAAGATTCTCAGTAGAGGAGCACCTGGGTGGCCCAGTCAGTTAAGCGTCCGACTTTGGCTCAAGGTCATGATCTCACGGTTCGTGGGTTCGAGCCCCGCATTGGGCTCTGTGCTGACAGCTCAGAGCCTGGAGCCTGTCTTAAGATTCTGTGTCTCCCTCTCTCTCTGACCCTCCCTGCTCGCACTGTTTCTCTCTGTCTCTCAAAAGTAAATAAAAAACATTAAACAATTTTTTTAAAAAAAGATTTTCAGTAGAATAAAGAGTGGACCAAATGTAAACTCAAAGAAGTAAACATTCTATAGTTTTAACTGTGAACTAGGAATTTCAAAGTGAAAATATTATGCATCTTTCCTTAAAATCTTTCCTAGTTCTGCCTAGGGTAAAGCCTATAAGCATTGACCAGCTAAGAAACAATAGCAATCCTAGTTGGTTAGAAGTAGAGAACACTGTTAAGTATAGGTGATTAACCCACTATATTTAACTTCAGCCAACTAATTTAACCTTAGTTATATTTCCATTTTAAAATCAATAATGCTGAGTTAACTTTATGTATACTGGGTTCAGAACTTAATGTTCTGAATGTTAATACAGTAATATTTCTGTATATCCCATTATAATTTAGAGCCATCTTCAAAATCTTTCATGTTTGTACAAATATTTACTAATCAATTTCAATGAGTTTAATATGCAAATTTCTTAGTGTTGAAAGTTCATGATCTTCATTTTTTTAATTCAATAAACTAGTAAAAATTTTCTAAAAAACAAAAGGTGCCTGTGACACATGTTGTGCTTGGATCTGATGTTTTAAACTCACATTTGCCTCTGTTTTATCAATGGGTTCCAGATGAACTATGCTAACAGCAATTACCTCCAAAATCAATGTTTCTACATATAGAGGACTTATCTTTGTTTTGTTTTAGTTTAGTTTTAATACATACAAGCTAATAAATGTAAAGAGTACTTGTCTGTGCTATAAATAATGAATCTAATACTGAGACAAACCTAATCCTGATTTGCTTTTGAAATAAGCACTGTCACACTAGGAAGTTATATACTTATTCTACTATATTGTTATTGAACAGAACATTTTTGCAATCCCGCTACGGAATATGATTTTGAAGCCAGTTTATGAGTCATGGAAATCGGTAGTATTGCATTGCATATATGCATATAGTGTTACCCAGACGTATTCTGTTGTTCTATTTTGAAATAGGATAAGAAGAAGAAGAAAAAAAAAAAACTTCCATAAAGCATAAAAGGTAAAGGGCCTTAATATTACATCTGCTAATAGGTTTACCTAGTTCTCAGTTCATTGCATGTTATATAAAGACATGTAATTCCATGTTTATTTCAATGAAATTGAAGGAATCTTTAAAAACATCTCTGTGAGTAGCAAGTTGAAACTCTTTCTATAAACACATGGGTTGAGAAACAAATTAAACACTTTATATTAAAAAAATCGATGGAGAAGCGAGTAATAGTGTCATTATTATTTAATGACAAGGAGTGGCCACCGACTTTGAGAGACGCTGCCTTCCCACTGACCTATTTCTGAATATATCCTTGACCTTTAAAATGTTGCAGATAACTGCTTTTTCTGTTACAGGTGTAATAGCGTCTAAAAGTTATGCGCTTGAGTTCAATTTTAAGATTCCCTTTTCACTTTTAAGGGCAGTTGATATTTTAATAGATTGCTTTAGTTTTATTACTTTGTTTTAAACTTGCTCAATCCATCTCTATCTATTCTTGTTTCTACTTGAGTTTTTCTTCATATTTCTTCCAATTTTTATTATGAATCAAGGACCCTTTTCTTTAACAAGTTTTGGTTAAATAAATCGAGACTTGAGAATTAATATCCATGTGATACTGGCTTCCATACACTGTATTTGATTCCATACATTTTATAAGTGTTATATTGTACTTAAGGGACATATATTAATGGTGTCCTATACTTGATTCTGCACATTCTGAGGTATTCTGCACTTACTGCATTTTTGCTAATACCCACCTACCAAAATTTTAAACTGTTTGAATCAATACAGGATTGATCTATATGTCTTCAGATTTCAAGTTATTATGTGCTCTTTGAATACAGTTTCATAATTGAGGGTTATTTTGAGAAGCATTTAAAATGACTATTTTTCCCTTACTTTCTTTAGAATACCATGAACAACAAATCAGTAGAGAGAAATTACAGTGAGATTAGAAAGGCGCACAATCAGTGCTTCTTTACAAATGTGTTCTCATTCCTCCAGGAAATAATGAGTGATGTTGAGCAAAAAGAATTCAAACAGCATGGGACACATTGTCACATCTAAAGTGTAATTATTAGACATCATGCCTCTCCTTCAGGTGGATGGAAAGGTACCTGTGTCGCATCAGACACTGGAAGCAAAGCCACTTCTTTACCTGCTATTTTTTTCTCTGGGTCTAAGCCTGTTTGGGTTTTTAAACTGATGCTTGCTGGATAGGTTCTGGTCCTTCACTGTAGCCGTAATATCAGCGACAGGATCTGAATTTCTAAGGTTCTCCGTCTGTTGTCCAGGCTTTGAGGTCATTCCAGATGGAATCTAGCCTTCCAATTTTTTCAGATTTTCCTGATGCATTAATTTCCTAGGCTGTCATAACAAAGTACTGTGGACGAGGTAATTTACAGCATTTATTCTCTCATAGTTCTGGAAGCCAGAAGCCCAAACTAAAGTTTTGGCAGGGCTGTGGTCCCTCAAAGCCCTCTTCTGAGGATTGTCCCTCGCCCTTTGCAGCTGCTGGTAGGTCCTGATGGTTTTGGGCTGCAGCTGTGTGACTCCAGCCCCTGCCTCTGTCATCACTTGGCACTCTGTCATCTGGGTCTGCCTCTCATGACTTCCTATACCAGACATATTGCATTCGGATCCACCTGAATGATCTCCCTTCACTAATTACTAATCTGCAAAGACCCTACTTCCCAATAAGGTCGTATTCATAGGTCTGTGGGTTAGGATTTCAACATATCTTGTAGAGGGGGGAACATGATTCAACCTATAGTTCATACCCAGGCTTCCAATGGATTATTTTATCTCTAGCAGGATCTGGAACTTTCACAAGTTAAGAAAAGGCTAGCTGTACTTGATTATCAGTAACTTGATTTAGATGAGAATTTGTTTTGCATCATTTTGTTATATTTATGAAGATGGGTACATGCACTGAGTTGGAATATTTTATTGATCTCCTTACAGGCAAGGTGCTGGGCTGGGTAGTGAAGGTCCGCATGTAAGTTAGACGCAGATCTTTTAAAGGGCTTACATTTTAGAAACAGGAAGAGGAAAACCAGCATACAATCCTACAGATTCAAAATAGAAAACACTAGTGCTCTAAGAGACAGGGATGGCGTGCAAGCAGGAAGGCAAATGTCTCTGTGGGGAGACTTGTCAGCTAATAGTCATGGCTGTTCCCCCTTCCCCATGCAGTCCTGAGCTTGTAAGCATCTTCTCCGAAAGCTTTAAATACCCAAGATACGCCCCTAACTTAAAGCATTTCTCCTTACGGTGTGACTGGACACTACTGTTTCTGATTGGATCCATGGCAAAATAAATTACAGAGAGTGCGAGTAAGCATTTTGAATTTTTTTTAATGTTTATTTTTGAGAGAGAGAGAGAATCCCAAGCAGGCTCCACACCATCAGGGCAGAGCCCAATGAGAGGCTCGAAGCCATGACTGTGAGATCATGACCTGAGCCGAAACCAAGAGTCAAATGCTTAACCAACTGAGCCACCCAGGCTGTCCAGCATTTTTGAAGGTTTTAAAGTAATTTTAATAACTGTATGTATGGTGAATATAATAATAATAATAATAATAATAATAATGTGGGTTTGTGTTTTGTATGCTTTTTCTCTTTTCTTATTCTAGAAATTTGGTTTAATCGGATTTTGTAGACGTATAGAGCTATGATATACTGGAATTTTCAAAATTAAACTCATTCTTCACCTCACATATTTGAAATACTCTGAAGCAAGGGCTTCCTCCCGGAGTGGAACGACATTGAAATGCGCACAGCACAGCCTTGGGCCAATGCCCCTCCTCCCTCACCCACCCAGCAGCCACCTCCAGAGTTCAGGTGACTAGTGAGAAAGTTAAAACTTTTTGTTTGGATTCAGACCGGTCTAGACTTTCTAGGAAGATATCCCAAGGAATTACATTTTTAAAGACAAAAAGAGTTTGTCCTCATGACTCCAGGCTTCACAGCTGCGCAAAGATCTGGCTAAAGGAGGACTGAACACTAATTGTCCAAGCCCTGCTTTCTGCAGTCTCCCACTTCTGGGACGGAACATTCTGGAACACTTCTGCACGTCACTGTTCAGAAATCTGCCCCATAGACCACAGAGAGTTTTTGCCACAGAAAGACGATATTTGGCATCTAGGATTTTCTGCAGTAGTCCAAGTTCTTTATACATTGAAAGAGTTATTCTCTTATGACCAGTAAAATGTTGATTCTTCAAGAATAATGTTCTTTAAGTCAGTCTTAGGCAAAACCAAAGACGTGAAATTTTCTTGAGCCTTTCTACAAGGATTTTTTTTTT
>CM053574.1:125326835-125395470 GCA_028646485.1 Cryptoprocta ferox | reverse complement strand
CACGCATGTGCACGCATGCACCTGTACACACCTTACTAGTCCACTATAGAGTAAAGACACTTCCTTGTAAATAATTCACGCCCTCCCCAAAATACAGACAGTAGCAGCACAGTCCATTAGGCATATGCTTTTGAACTTTCAAGGAACAGGAATAACGATCTTATGCAAACTCTTCTTCAATCTTATGCATTTTCTCCTTGAAAATGAACAATGTAGGAAGATTCCCTAACTCATTTCTCAAGCCTTCCACTACCAAAGAGAGTAAAAATTCTAACTAAAAATATAGCTGTGTTTAATTCATCTGTGTGTTTTAAACAACTGTATCCTAACTAAATAGTGATCTCCTAGAAGTACGTTTATTTGATTTGAGAAAATTAAGTAACACAATGTAGGCAATTAACAGATAAAAGAAAAATTGTGATCATTTTATATATGCAAAATACATTTTATAAAATTAAAACTATCACAATAAAAACGCAGTAGAGTACAATTAGACATGATAGTCAATAAACTGATAAATGGCATTAGCTAAAAACAAAAAAAACTTTAATTGTGAAAATGTGTGCATTACATCTGGGAGAAAAAAGCAAGAATATCTGATAATATCACTACCATGCAACATTATACAAAATATCCTAGCCTATAAGTAATACAGTAAAAATAAATACAAGAATAAAATTCCAGCACCACTAGTAAGTGATATCATTATCAACATTAAAAACTTAAGAGAGTCATTAAATAAAATTGATCAAGTTTATGAAACCAGAACTACAATTTGAAATACTAGAAACTTTTAGCAAAAATAACTAAAAGACTGTAATAGAAAAGGACAATCCCCTCAAAAGTGAAAAAAAAAAAAAGAAACTATACAATTACCTAGAAAAAAAATCTGTTCAAATGCTTAATACCTTTGGCAAAAATTCACAAAATTTGACTGAAGGACATCAAAAAGATAAATGTAAATACAGATACATGCTGAAGTATGTGAGAGATAACTTCTTATGAAAAATACGAATAACCTAAGATGTATATATCAGATGCAAATTTCCCACAAGAAATAGTGATACAGAAGTTCACTTTGGCAGCTCTGGGGATATGATTGTAGCTACAGTGTGAAGATTTATGACCCGACTTGGAGTTAAACAAGCAAAGTCGGTAAAACTCTTCTCTCTTTTTCCACCAAAAGAAGAGGATAAGGTGAGGATGGAGGAATCCCAAAATCTCCACCGGGCGCTATTGCAGGGAAGCTCATTGCCACTAACCTTCCCCCAAGTGAGGTCCCCAAAATCACGTGCCCTGTTGAAGAGTTTTAAGTGTAGTTTTTCTGCTTCCCTGCGAACTAAAAAGGGCACGTGACTGATATGAGTAGAGGCACGTTGTAAGTAGTGTAGCACAGGGAAACTACAACGTAGGACAACCTCAGCGTGTGAGTTCTTGGGTGCCCTGTTGGTGGAAAGCCCGTGAGGCACGCATCCACAGCCGGTGAAAGTCTGTAAACTCTAATGCCAGGTAGTGTTGCCCTTGTCATTTCAAACCCTTTGGAAGGTAGCTGGGTCTATAAAGAAATGGCTGACACAGTATAATAAATAACTGATCCAAGTTCCACCTTTATTATATTCCTTGAGACACGGGGCAGAATTCATAACATGGAACATGTTGCTTTAAATATAAAACTGAAAGATCTATGCTTGTCCTTCATGCTCACTAGCTAATCAAGGTATTGGGCCCTTAAATGAAAGTTTCTGTTTTAGGGGCTTCTTGTAAACACCTATCTTTACTACAAGAAACACATCTCAAAGCTTATATACTCTGTTAGATCTTTCAAGACCCCAGTCTTTCTTCACCAAATACACAGACCACTAATCTGATTGAACATGCTCAATAGTGAGCAGGTTCCAGGCACCATTGCTCATATCATCCCCCAGTTTGCTTTGAAACACACAAAAGCGTAGGCTACACATTTCATTCAGGAATAATCCTGGTGTTTCATTGCCACGGCCTTCATGTTTAGAAAACCCAAGCCTTTAAAACAGTTCGCGAATAAATAAGCTGTATATCAAGTAAAGAAATAGATTACCCATCTCAGATTTGACCAGGTGGAGTTCGAATCTATAACTCCTCCATAACATCCCAACCAGGTGGTTTCCAAGGGCTGCCAGTAAGTCAGCCAATCTCCTATTTCAATTTACAGGTGAAAATTAAATCAGTCCTATACATTTAAATATAGAAGAATTCTCTTTCTTCCTCACAAAGGTATTCTTTTTCTTTCTTTATAACAAGTTGAAGGATTGAGAACTCCATATTCATTTGGATCCCCCTTCTCCACCGGGCCCTTCCTACTTGTTCTGGTTATTTGTGCTGACAGTTAGAACAGTGAGGCTTGTTTTATGGTAATACTCCGACAGTCATATTTTCTCCAGGCGGAGTCATCTCCACTCTTTATTCATTCCCTGGCTGCATTTGAAATTTGAATTTTGTCACTCTGCCTTCCAAAGGCAATGGACTGGGAGAGCTCAGGCATGTTAGATAATGGAACACAGCCTGCTAATCTTTGATAAAAAACTATAATCCTATATAACATGGTGTCAGTCTGCTTTTTTCATTCCTTCATTTTTAATCTGATGAAGAATGGATCAGCACACTTAACTGATCATAACATAAATGTGCTTTGGAAATCTTATACCTTGAGTGAAAAATACCATAAGTTAACCACTACTTTTTGGACATGTGGCAATGACATCCATTTTTCCCCTTTTGTATAATTTTGTTCACTCTGTTCCTAGCCTTTTCTGTTGAAAGAGTAGCGGTTGCTCAGATGTGTATCTGATTCAGGTGATGTGACATTGAAAATTCAATGTCAATGCTAGCAGTTAGCCCTTCACCTCCTTCCAAAACCTCTGCATTCAATACTAGTATTAAGAAAATAAAATCCAGGTTTTAAAAGAGAAAATGGAAAATAAATACCTCTTAGTCATGGCTTCAAGTAAAACCCAGAATCTGAATTCCCTAATCTGAATACCACAGCCATCATTAACCTTTTAAATTCTCAAGTAAGGGACTATTTAGACAATACATTGTAGTTACTAAAAGGAAGCTGCATTTTCCCCAAGACTTATCTGGTCTCCTATCCTGGTTTATGAATCCAGATCATATATAACCGTTAGTACTTTTCTTTTCCAATGGAGGCAGAAAGAACAGGGTACAGTCTTAAGCTGACTACCATTTTTCCACTAGCAGAGATCTTACCCTATTCTTACTCTGCACTTTGCAAAGCATCTCACATTCTGGAATAAATTCCGGTTGAATTCTTCCCCATCAGCTACATGAATTAGAAGAAAAACATTACACGCAAAAAAAGCATTGCACCAGTTATGTTCAATATGTAATCATTGATCTCATCCACGAAAGGATCCAAAGTCTTCCTATGTTGCCTCATCGTAGACTAGAGAACACCACTCCGTGCCATTGACCTCTGGTAGGGCATTTGTCCCCTTGAGGTAAAGTGGACAATCAGGATGGCATAGCATTTTAACGACTTATAAATAATAGAGATTCTCAAGTGTCTCCCATGGCCCTCCAGAGACTACTGGACCCAGGTTGTGGTTCCAATGTATTTATTTTCCCAGTATACAGTGAGAGTGGACAGGATTGGTGAGCTGTGGGCCTTCCACCGGGCATGGGTTGACTGCATTAAACAGGTATGGGAGCCCATACCTGCACCCAACCTGCAGTTAGGGTGTGATGTGTGATTGACACACTCAGACAGGTTTTCTTCTGTATTTCCAATGGTTTTTAAAGCTCGAACCCAATTAATTCAGCTTACTGTGCTTCACCATAGAGAAGAAGTATCATTCCAGAAGAATTTTTCCTGTCCTTTGGGGAACTTTTTCCTAATATTTGTGATTCCTATGTATCTGTGGTCAAAATAGTAGGTGGATCAGCTCCTATGGGCTTTCATTTACTCTGACGTATTATTTCTATAAGCCACTTATCCTGGTTACTGTGTTGCCAACTGACTGTCAGCTAATAAAGCAGAAGCAAGAAGGATCAGTCCAGTGTGATGCAAATGGAGGTGAGAGTCTATGGTTGGATGGTGATGGTTTGGACTCGGGTAGTAGTAGTAGAAGTGACAAACAGATTAATGGATCCCTGCTACATTGTTGAGGTGCCATTTGAAGTATTTGCCAACCAATGAGATGTTTGCTTTAAGAATGGGCTACGCGAATGATACTTCTTGTGATCTGACCTAAGCATCTCAATAGATGGTGACATCACTTGCTGAAATCAGAAGATTTGGGGAAGGAAAAGTCTTCGGGAATATGAAAAGAAATCAATTATTTTGCTTTGGAGAAATGAAGTCCAAGACATTTACATGGTTTCCATGTTCAGACATTGACCAGGAAGCTGGAAACATGAACTTGACGTATAGACAAGGGATGGAGATATAACATTAGGAATCGCCAGAAACAAGATGGAACCTAACGCCATTTGGCAAGGATGCATATGGGAAAGCGTGTGGATCAATAAAATGTGACACTGTGACTTCCCTCTCCCCACCAAATCAGTCCTTGTGCTTACTGATAAACCTGGAGTGTGAAAGGATTGAAAGTCTACTCTCATGTTCCCACGTATCAACTTAGAGCAATTTCAGTATTCACTTAGATATCCACACAAAAAATGTATGTGTCACATGGCTTATTTCAGCTCACATTCGGAGTGAGCAATAGCAGTCAAATGAGTGAATGGAATTTCAGGCATTTCTTCAATATCTGAAGCCTGGGATATCTTCGATTTGAAACCATTTCAGCACCTCCAAAAATAGCTCTCACTAGTCACTTCTTTCTGGAGTTTTAGGAAACACCTAAGACACGCAAGAGTCTCACTCTCACACCCACACGGTGTGGAAACAACCAAAATATCAATTAAATGTGACAAACAGCAGTTTATAATCTAAGTTCCAATTACTCTATTACAAAATTTTGCTACAAAACATGTGTGTCAAAATCAAATATACATTGTAACGTCTAGACTTGAATTTTCATGACCAGCTGCAGAAAATTATTGTAATTTAGGGGGGGAAATGATATAAGGAGAGTGAAACAAAAAGATTTCCAGATTTCAGAATCTTCACAGCATTATTTCATCGCCAACCTGTATGGTTAAAACGAATTACTTGAGCTGTTGCTACAAGGTTAGGCTAAAAATATAATGGTTAGAGAGTGAATTCTAGAGCAAGTCTCAGCTTTGCCAAATATTTGAAATACGTGCTTCAACAGATTGCCTAATTTCTTTCTTTTCTGAATTGCTCATTTTTGCAATAGTTATGATAACAACTTATAAAAGTTATGGTCAGAAGTCTAAATTCATATCTGCATGCAAAATTTGCACATGGAAATACAGCTGCTCAACAGTGAACATGAATGCATGTTCACTCTTGGCCATCCCAAATATGCCACAAATCCATTATTTCTCTAAGACATAACCAGAATTTATTTTGCTTTTACCTTTTATGTCTTCTTCTAGCTTGAGATGTCATTTCTAAAACCCTCAGTAAAGATTTAAGTGTGCCAAACAAGTGTCCCCGCATAAAAGGGGAAATTGTGTTTAAAGAACTTCTATTTTACACAAAGATCTTCTTTATGTAATTACTCTTTGTATGTAAGACTATGGTTTTACATAACATTCGTGTGCCAGGCATTATTCTAAGTGCTTTGTAAACTTTATCTCATTTGATTTTCATAACTACCCCCTTGAGATTGGCCTGGGCTCTTAATATCTCTGCTGGGCTACCTTTGATTGCAAATGTAGGGCATTGTACAGTTATTTAAAATACTTGGTGAAAAATAAGAATTGTAGCCCACCATCGTTGATATTTCCTCACACTCATGGAAAGTTTGTGAACTGATACTGCATCTCTCACAAAACCAATTAACAATTTAGTGATTCCAAGATGACTCATCTAATTCTAAAACCCAGCCTTTCCCAAACTAGACACAGTTTGGTTAGTAGTATACGTATTTAGTGAGTTCTCATCGTGAGTAGTGCTCTAAGGAACTGAGTTTGGGAAATGCTGATTCAGATTCTCTTCAGGGCAGGTAGACTCTCTTTTCTTTTGTAAAAATGTTTTGAGAAGGAAAGATTGAATTGTATTCAATGAATCATTCATGTGAAATAATAGGAAAGATCTTTTTAAGGGATCCGTTTCATGTGTAAAAGGGGTTTCAGGTGTTTCTGGGAGTGGAGATGAAATCGTTGGCCTACTTACTAACTGACTTAGTTAATTGGATACTAGTAGGTTTCTGACAACTTTCACGCTGTTGAGGATTTGCAAAGTATGGTGAAGACTGTCTTTAAATACCGTGTGTGGTCCATGTTCCTTCTATGTATTCTGTTTACCACCCAAAACTTAGGGGATCTTGCAACAAAGCCCCCCACCAACACACACACACACACACACAATAAATACTTAACCTGTGTCTCTGACCCTTCTTCCTACACCACCACAGGCATTATTATACTTACAAGGTGACGATCTTTAAGTATTATGAGGGTATCTCTCAGGTACTTTACAGTCTCTAAACATTTAGGCATACAGTAAACAGGTAAACATACAGTATTCTAAACATTTACCAACTGCATGCAAAGTATGAGCACACAGTGCATGCCCTTAAACATTAGTTCATCCAGTTGCAAAGTGACACTTGAATATCAGGTATACTATCTTGTTTGGTCATTACACCGATTTCTTAGGCTTAGAATTATTAGCTTCCCATTACATATGAAAATAAAGAGTCCCAGAAAGAAATTGCAAAAGGACCCAAGTCATAAATAAAACCAGATTCAATGCTTGGTCTTCTACAGCGGCCTTTAGCTAGAGCTCTACAGCAAAGATCTCTTCCTGTAACAATTTTTTTTTTTAATGTTTAGGAATCTGTGGGTTTCCAAACAGATGGACTTGAGCTTCTGTGTCCTGGATGTCTCTGCCATAGCAATCCCATATGTCCCTTATAGTTTATTATAATGTTGCTGGCTAAAAGAGATCATACTTGAGTCCATCATCCAGGCCTAGTAATATCTTCCATTGAAACAATGAATTTAGTGGGATGTTATCGACTCTAGCTCAGACAGGGTTTGGGGGCAAAATGCTGTGTTAGTTTAAGCAAACAAGAGACATGAGAGCAGAGAGCAGATTTATCGTATTGTTAGTGGTGCATTCTAAACACCAGGGCAAAAATTCTCAATTGAAAGTCTGTGAGTGACCGTGGATTTACTGGCTCTCTAAAATAAAAGACAGTCATTGGTGGAATGCAGGAAGGCATTTTTCTGGAGACTAAGCTAAAGCTATATTCACTTTTGGGCTCCATGACCCTAAAAGTACCATCCACTGATGGAGAAGAGACACATTTAGCCACTCCCTTCCTCACCCACCACACCGATTCTGGTCCTGAGCATCAGAGTGACATATGCATGTCAAGTGCAAGGGCACAGAGTTATTATCAGACCAAGATGCTAAGAAAAAGGGTCTCTGTGGTGGATAGAGACTATGGCTACTCCTATACTTCCAGTGACGTTTTCCTGTCTTACTAGATTTTTCCCTCTCTCTGTGCAGTGCGTGTTGGAAAATTGGACTTGTTCAGTCTACCATTTAAGATGACCTGTCTGCTACGGAAAAATTCTGGGGTAGGCTGGCTAGGGAAGTTCTGCTTTGGACACATGGAAATTCTCTTGTGCTTTGATCAGGTTGTCCTTAGATTCATGCCTCTGTCTCTGTCTCTGTCTCTCTGACAGAAGATAGTAATTGCTAAAATAAAAAGAGGTCAAGTTAGAGGTAAATAAAGTCTTTGTTTCCTATACTTGTTTTAGCCCATGGGATAAGGTCAAAAGTCCAACAGAGAAATGTGGAGACAAATTCTCCAATATTTAAGGAAAGTGTGAATTTAATTGGATGCACCTCCCCTGCATATCTCCCTTTGAAACCATGGTAGTTTGAACACCTGGGAAAGAATTCGTGATCTCAGATTCTTGTCACCTCTGCCATCTCTCCACCACTGAGACAGGAAGATCAATGATGACTATTAAACTGTTCACATGCGGGGAGTGTTGAGTTGCTGGTGATATGGTTTAACAAGTGTGGGGCTCACACTGACCATCTGAGAGGAAGGCGTGTTCTGTGTTAAAGGCAGACACAGGTCACCGAGGAAGACAGGAACTCAATATGAGAAAAGGACTAGTCTAGGACACAGCCACTTTCCAGCATCCATTTAGAGGTTAATTAAGAAAGTCTCATATGCCTCTGGGACAAACCAATGGGGAATTAATTTTATGTTCTTGGACACAATTGATTTTCAGGAGGCCACAAAATTGATGCCTATCTGTTAGAACATCATGGTCGGAATTCCTTTTCCTTAGATGGCATCGTTGGACTCTGGTGGCAGCAAAGTAGCAAAATCAAGTTAGGTTTAGTAGCATTAACGGAAGAAGAATCAAGGTCACAATGTCAGTCAAGTAGAAAAACAAAATCTGCAACAAGTTTAACTAAAATAATAAAATCTGCTGTCCATTTCAAAAGACCCAGCAGTGGCTAACTGGTCCTCTGGGATGGGTATAGGAACTTCACTGTGGGCCTTCGGGGAGCAATGAGTCAAAGTACACCATGTGGACCATTTTCACTCACCCATTATCGAAAGAGGGAAGCCACCCCAGGTTTGAGCATGAGAGAATTCATTGGGCTGAAGACAGAGGCAAAGACAAAAACTAAGAATGGCTTCAGGGTGACAGCTTTGTGATTGGAAGCAGAGTCATTGATTTTCTCAGTGTCTTCAGTCACTCGGCGAAGTACAGCTTACACACATAAACACGAAATGAGCACTTGTTTGCATGTAGTTTGGAAATGGACAACAGGTGGGTGGGTTCCCTGCTTAGAAACCATATTTCAAACATCTATGTGGTATTTTAAAGTATTACACAAATGGCATCTGTGAACTCTTTTTTATTCAACTTAAATAATCTGAGATAAGGAACAGAAGAGGTTTAATATGCTTAATGTAAGTGAATAGTAGGAGTACAATTGCTCAAGTTAATATTTTATATGCAATTAGAAGTTGTAGAAGGATTCTTGTGACCTCGTGGTTTAGAGTTTAAGAACAAAAGGCACATGATGCTGAGTACTCAAAACCACAGGGGGTGAAGAGAAATCATCAATTGACTGAGGACAAAGAGAGCTGTCAGAGGGTCCCACCGTCAATTTCCAGGCACCTCTTTCTGTATGTCTGACCTGGACCTAGTTGCTTAAAGCTTTTAAGCCTATGCTTTTCTCCCTTTAAGTGAGGATAATTATAATTATTTCTATGTCATAAGGCTTTTGTGAGAGCCCAGGAGATAATGTGTACCATGTGCTCAGCACAGGACCCGGCACACAACAAGTGTCCTTTAAATGATAGCTGCTGTGACAAAGGCTACTAGTTGCTTTTCCAACATACATCCTCCCCCTTTTTTTGTACTAACAGAATCACATTTTGTTGGGAGTTATATTATCCTCACTGAAAACTGTTTTCCAATCTATTCTGCAGATAAAGGTAACCATATGAAACAGATATGGGCAATGGAATGCCATGGAGTTTGTCAGTGTGGCATCAATAAAACCATTTGCCTTTACTCCTTCTTCTTCGCTGGAATCACGACTATGTTGCCTGAACATTAGCAGCCATCTTGTGACCATGACGCAGTCTGGAAGATGAAAGTCATGTACTAAATACAATGAAGCAGAAATACTGAGAAACTTTAGGTCCCCAATGATAGCATATAACTGTCGTAATAATCCTTGATTGCCCACCTGTGATAGTTAATTTTATGTGTCAACTCGGCTAGTCCATAATACCTAGATAGTTGGTCCAAAATTATTCTAAATGTTTTTGTGAAAGTATTATTTTACATAAGATTAATGTTTACATCAGTAGACATTGAATAAAACAGATTGTCCTCCATAATGTAGGTGGGCCTCATCCAAGTAGTTGAAGGCCTTAATAGAAAACCAGTGACTTCCCCAGGAGAAGAAGGACTTATGCCAGAAGGCTGTCTCCAGACTCAAACAGCAACTCCGCTCTGGGTGACTCTCTGTATATCTATACTTATATCTCTATCTCTATCTCATCAATCTATATCTGTATCTATATCTATATCTATATCTATATCTATATCTATATCTATATGTCTATATCTATCTATCCATCTATCCTATTGACTATGTTTCTCTGGATAACACTAGCTAATACACTCATTAAATAAAATTAAAGCTTAATTTAATTAAATACCTATTTTCTAGGTTTATGTTACTAGCTGTTAGGCACAGTTCTTTGCCAAAAATTGACCATTTTTACTACTTGTTGCAATGCTATCATGATCATCATTCTGTATCAAAAGGCACCATTTGTTTCCATACCTAAATTCTGTTGAGGATAAATTATCTTCAAATTTGAGACTGACCATAGAAGAAAGAGGTAGAAACAATTTTTAAAAAAGGAGTGAGGTTCCACATTTAATTTCCAAGAAGCACTTATTATCACTGAACTTTTCATTTGAGTCCACTATTACTCTGAAGTCATGTCTGAAGACAAGAAGGTAATACTTATGTGGCAAAAGGTATCAGTCACTGAGGAGGAGGCATGTTTTCTCACTGTGACCAGACCAGTAACTCTCCTACATGAAATGCTGTGTTAGCAATGGTCAAGCAAAGCTAAGATGTTCATGGAGATCTTTGCACTCTGTATCTACCAACACAGCTCAAGTGCAATGTTGCTGACCACATTCCATATTCTGCCAATTTAATTAAGGCTAAATAAAAAAAATGCTATCCAAACATTATTAATCCTCAGGTCCCTTTCTTTAAGCACAGTTTTACAGATTTGTACAGTATAGGTGATATTTTTTAAATGACTTTGTTCTGGAAACTTCTCTGGTGAAAAAGTCTGCTCACATATCCCCTCTTTCTCCTTCATGATCTCTGAGGAATCCCTGTGGGGCCTCCTGGAGTTATGCCTAGTCAGGATTAAAAAAAAAAAAAAATCTCTGGGGCACCTGGATGGCTCAGTCAGTTGAATGTCAGACTCTTGATTTTGGCTCAGGTCATGATCTCACAGTCTGGTCCATGGGTTCAAGCCCCATGTCTGGCTCTGAGCTCAGAGCATGGAGCCTGCTTGAGATTCTCTCTCTCCTTCCCTGCTCACTTGTGTATGCGCTCTCTATCTCTCTCAAAATAGACGTCAAAACAAATCCCCAATCTATAGATTCCTTTGAAGATCTATGCCCCTGTTCAGTCTCCAAGCATTGGGAAGATTAGACTCATGCCTTTTCATCTTGATCCCAATTCAATTTCATGTTTACCATGTGCCTCATTTTATTTATTATGACCTCTAAATTCTATGTCCAAGTTGTACTAAGCTTCAAAGGCTTTTCTCTTTTTGAAATTTTCATATATTCATCCATTTGTTTGTTCATTTTTGATAACAGGAACAATGTACACCTCATAAGATCATTCTCATCATTTTAAATCATACTTGTTGAAAAGGCATCCTAATTGCTATGGAGGAAGAATTAAGCCTATCAAAGGTATAAGGATGCATTGTGACCTACTCCTGTGAAGGACAAGTTGACCATAAATTTGACAGTGATGGATACTAGTGATGGGTTTTGATTCTTTAAGTCAATTCCATCCTTCTGCTTTTGAAAGATAATGTGAAAGGTGGTTCATCTGAAACCTTGGTTTTCTTTTTTTTTTTTCCTTCTGGTTCATCATATGTTGAAGAATGCCTTAAGGAGTAGGTTTTATGCTTGAATATTTTAATGATCTTATCAAAATACCTGACCCATTATCATATAGTACCACAAAGATGTCATCCTTGAAGGTTATAGGAACATTCATATCATTATGTTACTTTGTGATAACATATGGAATAAACATATGAGGATATTAAAATGATATTCACATAGATGCATCCATCCAGACAGATTTCTTATACAAAATACTCCATGCCATTAATTTTAAGGTATGTTGCTAAGCTTAGTTTTATGATATTCTAAGACACAGGAGCATAATAAGTTACTTGGTACATTTAATTGAGGAATTAGAAAGAGTTGTTTTCAGTTTGAACATAAAGTTAAAAATTTAGTTTTCTGCTAGCTCATCTTGGAGGGCATTGAGAAAATAGCAAACACAAAAGAAAAAGTCATTTTCAGTGAAACAAGGAGACAGCTGGGAAGCCAGACACCAAAACAGATGGAGTGGCTACCAGGAAAGATACGGATGAAGCCGGTGCCCAGGAAACAGTGGAGCTAATACACCAGTAGAGAAGACTCCCTCCTGATGGGTCCAAGCAAAGAAAGTGGAGGCACAGTGATAAGAAGCAGAGGAGCGAAGCACAATTTATTTGCAAAAATACCAGGTTCCCAGTGATGGCTAGTTCTGAAAAACAAAGGAAGTGGAAGGAATAGAGATTTTGTGGGAGGAAAAAAAAAGCCATTTCATAGAATTTGTACTATGTCCATGACAGTAGATGAGAAGCAAGGTTTTACATTATGGTTTTTCACAGTGAGCTATTTATCTCATTTAAATAGGTGTAAGGAAAGCATGATCAAACTCAGACAGAGAAGCAGATCTAAGAAAAGAAACAAACAATGACAATGAAAACTCCAATTAGCTTGGAACATGTCCAGGCAAATCACAAAACAAATCACTAGCAAGTGGCTGCTGGGGAGGGAGGGGGTGGAGAAATCTGTTCTTTACATGGAGTATAGGTACAAATACTACATGAAAAAAAAAGGGGGCAGGGGAAGGGAACAAAAAGTGACAGATTGTTTGCAACCCATAGTCTTGCCACTGTGAAAGGTGAAATAAAATGGAGTCACTCTGTCAAGGGGTTTTGAAGTGGAACCAGGAGGCCAGTCAAGAAGTAGCCTTAATTTTTATTTTTGATGTTTATTTATTTTTGAGACAGAGATAAAGACAGAGTGCAAGTGGGGAGGGACAGAGAGAGGAGGAGGCACAGAATCCGAAGCAGGCTCCAGGTTCTGAGCTGTCAGCACAGAGCCTGACGCGGGGCTCGAAACCACAAGCTACGAGATCATGACCTGAGCCGAAGCCGGATGCTTAACCGACTGAGCCACCCAGGCATCCCAGGAGGTGAGTCTTATATGCATGTCCTTACCAGGTGGAATCATGAACTTGACTCTGCACAGATACCTGTAACTTGTTAGAGTAACATACTTTTGCTTAGAATGAGCCTCAGCAACCAATTATATTTATTTTGAGGTGTGATGGAAAATAAGAATATATATTGATTTTTAGTTAAGTGAATACTTACTGAACTTGTAAAATAATTGTATGTAAGAAAGAATGTCTTCAGCTCTATTTCTTTGGAGGCGATAGAAAGTTGTCCTTAAGACCGAGGTTTCTAACACTGTGCTGCCTGAGTTCATGACCAGCTCTATTAGTTCTGTTCCATTCCTTGAACTCTGTGTCTCCGTTTTCTCACCAGTAAAGTGGAGACAATTCTACTAACCTACATTATAGGTCTGTTGCGAGAATTGATTAAGTTCATATAGATGCAGCCCTGAGAGTATTCTCTAGTACAAACTAAATTTTCATTGTGCATTCCCTATTGTCATTATTTCTAATGTGAAGATAATCTTCAGTCTTTTTATAATAGTTGAAGTTAGAGCTCTATTCTGGAAGTCGTGGCCACTCTTTGCCATTGATAAAAATCAAACTATAAATGTAGGAGAATAACTGCATAAAATTTGCAATCACAGGCTCTGATAGAAATTCTGCAGGGTACATAATTTAGTTTTGCTTATATCCATACATGCATTTAGTCATTCATTACATGATTTGAGTTTTGTCACATCAGTTTGCAAGGAAAAAATTTATCCTTAGTAAGGTGTTTTACTTAAACATGCAAAAAATGTAAAGAGAAATTAATGAGGTTTACAATAGATGGTGGGGTTTTCTTCATGGAAGTATTCCTTTCACACTATAGACATGGAATGGATACATTTGACTACCAAGCATTAGAGGAATACGTAGCAAACAATTGCATAACAATTTCATAAACTAATTTCATAAACTAATATATTTTATAGTAGAAGCTATTGATTTGACTCATTCATGGAGCCCAGCTATGTTGTATATTACAGATTTCTGCCCATAGAGAACTGTGAAGGGACACATTTACATTTCTTTTTAGTCTGAAACATCCCAAGTCAAGTCAGGCCCTTGCTGTTCCCTCTTGTTTGACACATTAAAAAAACATATTTCTGAATTCTCTCTTGATTTCGATGACTCTCCCTTGACTTATTACCGGACCAGCCCCATCATTCAGTCATGGAACAGGCTGTACACATGTGGGTTCCAGATCTTTCTTCAAGTGACTGCAGAAACTTGGAAAGACAAAACTATTGGAGTCAGGTGTTTCAATTCCCCATAACTTCAGAGTTGGTTTTTCCCTTTTGTTGCACACCTCACCCTCAATAAAAGCCTCGTAGAAATACCAATGACTTCCTGTTGCTACTAACGAATAGCATGAAAATTATATTTTTAATCTAAAAACTTGGTCCCTGGATTCACAATTAAACCTGTGATTTTCCTACATACGGCATTATCATGGGAGTCTGCTCCCTTACCCAGTTTGCCACCGATTACTTGTTTAAAAAGTCCAGTCATGTAATAGCATATTAGTTTAAAACAAATTATCCTATGTTAAAAATAAAATTAAAAATGTTGTCATCTCTCCCTCATTCATTATGATTAGAGAAAAATACAATTGAAGACACCAGTTGATGATCATGCTATAGACAAGAATTGGCATTATCAATTAATTTTATTGATATTAACACAATTATTGTAATAAATGCTATTTTTCTACTTCAGATCAGGTAACTGTGAGTCTACAGCAGGAATGAGCAGTGTTCCCAATAGTCAGTTTTCATGCCAAACGTGACCAAAGATAAGGAAATAAGGATGCTTAGAACCATGAGGCAAATGAAAGAGCTTTCAATTTGCTATTCCAAATACCTGGTTCATATGCTTATTCCATCATTTCTTAATGGCATGAGTTTAGTCAATTTACTTCTTTCATTCTCTTTAAAATTGAATTACTGCTGACTTTATTACTGGGATATTGTAGTAGAATAATGAGATTTTTTTCTAAAGCAGCTCTACTGAAGTAAAATATTTACAATAATTTTTACCCATTTTGCATGTATAATTGATAAGTCTTAACTTATTTATAGTGTCACATAATCATCATACAATTATAATATAGATCATTTCCATCATCTCCAAATTTCCTTCTTGCCCCTGTTTGCCAGTGGACCGCCCTTCCCCACGCCCAGTGCCAGTGGATCACCTCTCCCCACGTCCAGCCCCAGGTGACCGATGGTCTGTTTTTCCATCACTGGAGCTCTGTCTGTTCTAGAATTTCATTCAAATGGAATAATTTACTATAGAATTTACTGTGTCTGGTTTCTGACATTTGCCATAATGTTTTTGCGATTGTGGTTGTGTACAGTAGTGGTTTCTCTGTCTAATTATCTATCAGTTTGATGTTTACTGCCAAGTATCCTATTATATAGATATACCACCATTTATGTACCTGTTAATTCTCGATAGCTTAAAGTTGTTTCCAGTTTGAAGCTATTTTGAAGAGCATTATGTTATGTCTTCCGATAGATAGGTGTTCATTTCTCTTGGTTAAATAATTGTAAGCAGGGACACTGGGTTTCATGATAAGTGTGTTTACATTTATAAGTAACAAAGGAACTGTTTTCTAAGGTGGATCTGTCTTTTGGAATTTCCACTGGCAATGAAAGAGTCTTATTTTTAAGTACTCTCATTCTCAACATTTGGTTTTAAAAAAAGCTATTCTGGGGCTACAGTGTTCTCTGCTTTTGGTTTTAATTGTTCCTATTTCTAGAGATGTGGAAGATATTTTCATGTGTGTGTTTGGCATTTGTGTAATCTCTTTGGCAAAGTATCTGTTTAAATAACTGAGCATTTATTGGATAGTTTGCCTTATTATTGAGATGAAGTGTTCCTCATATATTCAAGACAGAAATCCTTCATCAAATGTATATTTTTTGTGAATTTTGTTAATTTTAAGAATCTAGAACACATCTGTTCATTGTAGATCTTCAATAAATACCAAGATGATCTGATTTTGAAGGAACTTGAATCTGAAAGGATCTGACTCCAAAGTCGTCCGAACACACTTGACAAAAACTATTTATGAGGATATGGTTGCAATTGCTTCAGTGCTGTTTAATGTGCCTAGTTATGAAATAATTCCACTGATTTGCTGTTGAATCAAACCTAGAACTAAAATATCTTTATTTTCACCCACATTTCATGAAACTCTAGAGGAAAATTTTTACCGCTATTATCATGGAGGGCACACACTGTCACATCCAACATATGCAAAACTTGCTTTGTGCCCCTTATTTAAATCTCATCACATTGTTGTACAAAAGAGAAGCAAATGATATATCTTTTGACAGCCCAGATTCTGGAGTCAGACAGGCATGTTTGGTCCTGGTACCACCAATTAGTAGCCCTGTGAAAAATTTACTTATCTAGCAAAGCTTTAGCTCCTTCATCTTCAAAATGAAGAAACAAATACTTCTTACCGTATAGGGTCACTTTGAAGATGAGACACGACACACGTGAAACACTCAGGGTGATGTTGGCCTGTGCAAGTGCATAAAGCAGTTTAGTGGATTATTTAGAGAATTAGTGTCAAGTTCCATGAAAATGTAAAAGTCTGATGTTACTATAAATTACCTGTAGACCTGAGCAGACAGGCAATGAAATACAAATCCTGGCCTTCATTTCTGCAGCAATATAATTGTTACCAAAATGTCTGAGATTTTATGGTTTAATGACATGCAAATTAATTTATGTCAAGCCTCTTAGATCTCAAATGAGCTGTGGTGTCACTTAAGTGGCCTTAATAACTCATCTAAAGTTATCTTCCTCCTTTCTGTAGAGTATGCCCTCGCCCCTTTTGTCTTCTATGAAAGAGAAAGAAAGAAAGAAAGAAAGAAAGAAAGAAAGAAAGAAAGATGACAGAGAAAGACAAGGAAGGAAGGAAGGAAAGAAGGATGGAAGGATGGAAGGAAGGAAGGAAGAAAGAAGAAGAAAGAGAGATAAAAAGGTAAAAGTCTAAAACTAATGTCGTTTTCTAACATTTCCTATATTGCTTTAGATTTTAACTAATGTAAGAAAAGTAGAGGGAATCATTCCTTGGGGATTATTACAGGCACATGCACAGAGCCTAGAGCAAAGGAGTTGGGGAGATTGTGAATATCAGTGTGGGCGCCTGATGTCATGCAGAAACACAAGAGCAGTGTCTACACACAGTTGGAAAACCAGACGTCACAGTCAAGGGCACTCACTGTGGGCAACATTTTTGAAGAGCTGGGTTTACCTGGGTTATGTACTTTTGGACTGTGGACTGTGATTACAGGTAAAGTTCAAGACAATTTTTGTAATTTAAAATAATTCATGGAACAGATTAAAACTTTTAACTAAGGATAAACTTATGTGTAGATACGTAGGAATGTAAAACATGTAAAACACTAAGATACAAATATCTTAGTATTATTTGTGTGTGTGTGTGAATATATATATATACGATATTTAATAAGGCACACTGCATGCATATTGCTCCTTTATGTGCCTGAGATTAAATATCAAGCCCTCCACTAGAATATTGGTAATATCTTTAGCCAAGTGTAATGAGGGATTTGGGCCCAGACCAGCCCTCTTCTATTCTCATCTGGTTCTGGGCCCCTCCCATCTGCTTCTATATCCCTCACTGATTCTATCTCCTCCCTTAAAGTCCAGACTTTTCCTCAGCTCAGACCTAATACATTATCGCAATCGTTCTCAGGTCCGATAGCTGAAATGCTCCCAAGTTAAATTTTGAAATCACATAGACTTTATCAGCAGTATTTGCAATGGGTAGCGACATTTATTTCTCTTTCCTTTTGCTCGAATGTCCTTAAATGTGTACACTGCTGGGATGTTTTGTAAATGTCCTCAGGAAAAATGTCTGGCTCAAAATTTCCATGAATTCCTGTCTGCAGCTGAAATGGCAAAATTTTTAGAGCTCCATGGCTTCAGGCAAGCAAAGAAAAACTTTCCAACTAGTTTTCTCTTCAAATCCTCCATCCAAATGAACACGGTAGTTTTTTTTTTCTTTCTTTTTTTTTTTTTATGATTGTGTCCTATTAACCCTTCCCTTTCTGCCCACCCAAAGTATATCGACTATTTAAGGGCCTCATGTCCAATTGCTCCCTGCGCATTCAAACAATGGCACTGTTTCCTTCATCCTGAGTCGTCAGGGAGAGCTTGGTTCTTTGCTTTTCCCACTTCTTTTTTTTTTAATTGGGGAAAGAAACTTAATATGAGATCCACCTTCCTAACAAACTTTTAAGTGAACAACACAGTCGTATTCATGATAGCCACACTGTTGTACGGTAGATCTCCAGAATTTATTCATCTTGCAGAACAGGCACTCTTTATCTTTTGAACAGCCCATTTCCCCCTCTCCATCCCCTTTCCCCGGCCCCTGGCAACAGCTCTTCTACTTCCTGCTTCTATGAGATTGGCTATTTTTGAAACCTCATATTACTGGAATCATGCAGTAATCATCTTTGTATAGCAGTTTATTTCCCTTAGCATAATGCCCTCCGGGTTCATGGGCTTGTTATGTGTTTGCTTTCCAATGTATGGAAGAAAAGGAACGATCTGTAGCCATCTGTCCTATTGGTCTGCCAACATATCATCTTGGTAAACATTTTTATTTGCCCATAGTTACGCGGGTCTCCTACTGGGCACCTCATTGGGTTTAAGGCTCACCTATTTCTCGCTCAAGTATTTGAGAAGATGGAATTAATGCTTGGGGCGAAGTTCTAAAATGGAAAATATTCACACCAAACAAACAAATAAACCTGAAATAAGTCATAAACCAAGGATGATTAGAATGTAAATGTTTTCTTCTCCTCTCCAGCAACTTTTTTCCGTATATAAGACAACGCACATTCAAATCAATGGGATTCAGCTAAGATGTCACTGCATTTTCATCTGTAAAACAATGGCATTTTACCCTTACATTTAAAAATCTGTATTAAGTTTGGAAAATAAATAGTTGAAAATCCTGATCAAGCAAAACCTCCACCAAGACAGCATCTCCTGATTGGTGTTGACCCTGTTGGGTGAGCCCCCCCAGTGAAGTCTACCAAGAATAACAGGACCATTGATTTAATCCCTTTCTGGCAGGCCTTTAACTGAAATTTAATTATGTTGCTTTTTGTCTGCAACCTTCCCCCAAGGTTTCTGTGATATTAGAATACCTCCTTTAAGTGTTATGAAAAGCGCATTAGAGGGTTTTCCCTCTGATTATTTCATAACATAACATAGCAGTTCCTCCTGCCAGCGAGCCCACACAACTGTTTTCAATAAATGAAACAGTTTTCTTTTTTTTACATTTTATAAAGTGTAGATTAAACATTAATTAGTTGTAGCTGAGTTTCAGCATTTTCCTTTTACAGTGATCTTTTTACGGCTCCTTCTCAAACAGCACAAATAAGGCCCTATAATGTGTGAACAATGGCCTTGCCTTAGGCTTCATAAAGGGTGAGGATACTTGCTTAAGTCAATCTTACACTGTTTTGCAATGATTTCATGCTGACCAATTATTTCTATATTCCTTAAACGGTGGGAGTTTCAAAGGCGTAGGGGTGTGTGTATTTTTATAGCTAAAAAAGTCTTATTAAATGGGTATGGCTTTCTGGATTGCTTTCCTTCCTCTCCTCCAAACTCATAAAGTTGAAAAAGGCCAACCCAAATGTGTACTAACCACTGTAGCTACTACATCTTATAGTCACCAATGTCAGGGTTTTTTTTGTTTTGTGTTTTTTTTTTATTACTATTATTGGCACGTCACGGGCTTCATATCTCCAAAAATAATTGAAAATGAAAACAAACTTTTGTGTGTGTCCTTTTTCTCCCCAACAATGTGTCAGCCTGGGAAAATGCTCTCTTTGAAAAGAAAGCAGAGCTGACATATAATTGTTGCTTTTACCCCAGCTCTTACTGACATTACATGTTGAACCTTCCTTGGAGACGGAAAACCAATTTTGATGTGACACTCTGAAAAGTCACCACTGGTACTTTACAAATAGTTCAAGGTCACAGAAATCATGCCCGAGACACTCTCAGGTAAACCTCCGGAGGACTTTTCTTTCTTGGGGAAAGCTGTGTTTTTATTGATTTTGCAAATTGTAGACTTAAAGTCTAACAAAGGAAAAGCTATCAAGCAAAAAAAAAAACCCCACAACTAAATACAAAATCAATGCTTTTACGTTGAAATTTTAAAAAGCAATTCCATACAAGTATTATAGTGAAGGAGAAATTTAAAATGTCATGGTCAGCTTTTGAAACTTGCATATGGAAATAGATAAACAATATGACTTTATTAATGGAACGTTTGGTAAAGGATTTCACTTTTATCACTCAAGAATAATTTAAGCTTTTACTTAAAAAATTCTTGTCATTTAGAGTGTTGTATGCATTACATAGATATTTGAGTTTGTTAGTCTAAGTTTTTTATGGTAACTTTCATGATTCAATCAGTAATTTATTACCTAACAATATTCTAATCAAAGCCTTTTTTTTTTTTTTTTGATCTTATCAGCTAAGTAAGTAGAACTAGTGTGAGTTTCGTTTCTAGTTAGTAATCTCTGGGATAAAGTAATCAGCTCTCATTTCTTTCTTGCCCTTTGAATCCTCTTATCAAAGCTGAAATATCTTTTTAGTTGCTATGATATTAAGTCAGCCAACCCTCTAAGGAAACTCAACATTATTAACACAGCAAAGGATCAAGACCTCAAGTGTTCGTATTTGTTTTTGAGCTGGCTGACCATGGAAGCTACATTGGCCAATAACCAAAATGGTTAATCTGTACTCAGAATCGGAACTGAACTGGCTTCATGCTCATTCTATATCCCTGTTAGTTCCATCTTTTCATTCCCTTTTCAAGACTATAAGGAATTTACACTTACTCACATGGGTTGGTCTAATAAAGATCAATTTCCAAACAAAATGCCACTAGGAAACAAACATCCATTTCAGAAATAATAGACTCTTATCTGTGTTCTCTTTTATAGTCATCTTTTAATAATATTCTCATTATTTGTGAGCTTCAGGGCAAGAAGCAGCACATTTAATTTGTGAAGTTTATGACTCAATATTCACATTACTCCTATTTCAGAGACGGCTATCTGTTATGCATCAGTCATTTTGCTTTGTTCTAAATTAAGACAGAAATATGGAAGATAGATGGATAGATAAGATAGATTATAATAGAGATAGATACATGATAGATGTATCAGATATGTAACAGATATGTGTTTATGTATCACTTTATTGCAATCTTAAAAATATTATAACTCCAGTTATACAAATGAAGAAACTGATCACAATAAGATGATTTGCCTAAATTCATATGGGAATGGGGAGTAAGTGAGAAAGCTGGAATCTGAATCCTAGTCTATTGGGCCTAAAAATCCAGATTTCGTAACTTTGACCAAACTAATCCATCAAGGAAACTGGCAGTTATACAAATCTCTCTATTAATGAGCAAGATGTAATCATTTTCATTTGAGATATAAATAGCTTTACACAAATTCACATCTGTACCTTGACATCAGAAACATTTAGGAGAAAATATTAGCTTTATTACACACTCGAAGGCAAGGTAAGGAGTAGATACAGGAACATTGAGGCAAAACAAAAGTGAGGTTGAATAAAACAACAGAAAAACATGATCCTAGAGACCATTCATTGTTTTTCATCAATAGCTTACCATCCAATTGATTTCTAGTGCAGGATGTCATGTTAGGTTAAAAAAGGAAAAAAAAGAAAAAGAAAAGAAATATATATCCAATGTATCAGGTTGGCATTATTGCAGTGGTTTTTACATCAGAAGACTGATTTTTTTTTAAATGAGGTTACCATTTAAGGTTATCATTTAAGATAGGAGAGAGAGCGAATGGCAAGGTTAATCTTTCAAATGAAGCCTGGAGAGGCTTGAAACAGAAAAATTGAGGAGGTGGTTGTAATAGCTCAGGCAATATATAAAATGGGTGTGATACAGCATATAACATGATACCTAATAGGAAAAGTTGTTTAGCAAATATTGAATTTCTTCCCTCCTTCCATATACTGTGAAGGTCACATTTTACTTAGGTTAGGAGTCCGCAAACTTCCTGAAAAGCAGCAGCGTCCCTAAGAGTTTGCTTAGGCTGCCAGAAGAAAATGCCATACACTGGGTGTCTTGTAATTAGGAAAAACATATTTTTCTCAGGTCTGGAGGCTGAAAATTTAAGATTACAGTGCTAACAGCGTTGGTTTCTGGTGAGGGCCATTTTCTGGTGCAGACTGACATCTTATTATGTCCTCACATGATGGAAAGATGGCAAAAGCTTCCTGGGGTCCCTTTTATAAGGCACTAATCTCTTTCATGAGAGCTCCAACCCCATGATCTAATCATCTCCCAAAGACCCCCATCTCCTAATACCATCATTTTGGATGCTAGGATTTCACTATATGAATTTCGGAGTAGAGACATAAACAATCAGTCCATTATAGTTAGATAGTAAATATTTTAGACTTTGCTGTTACTGTAAATACAGTCTTTGTTGCAATTTTTCAATATTTCTATTATAGCTCCAAAGCAGGCATACATAATGCATAAACAAATATGTCTGTGTTCCAGTAAAACTTTAGGTTGAAGCTTGATGGATTTGACCTGTGGGTAGGATTTTGTCAACACTTGACCTGTAGTAAAATATCTGGACAAGTGGAGTTTTGTATAATTTGATCATAGGTAATGGAAAGATGATGTCAAGTAAAACCATGTTATAATATTGATTAGTATTAATAATTTAATTGATGTCATAGGACTTAAACTCTACAGAAAAAATTTTAAATAATCATATATTTTTATACACACGGTGACTCCTCAGAAGAAAGCAACTTAGTTGACCTGGGGAAGTCAAGAGGATTCTCAGAAGAGTTGGAACTTGACATATGTCTTAAAGAATGATTCTGAGAACATCAGGAAAAAGAGGAAAAGAAGAAAATGTCAGACATAAAATAAAAAAGGAATAGTGTGTGAAAAATCATGAGGATAAAATGCACTGAATGATACATTGAGAGAACAATAGGAATTTTTGACATGAATACACACAGGTATTGGAGGCAAGATGGAAATGAGGCTAAAAATGTATGTTGGAGATAAAGTATGAAAAAGTTTTTGGAAAATAGCATTTTGTATATGTTCCTGAGATTCACCAAGGAGAAAGCAGCAGTTGTGGTGGTTATCAGCATTGTTCATCAACTATTTCTGGTTTTCCCTCTGTGCAGAGAGTAAAATTGCAAGTCCCCATTTAAGAAGAGAAATGGCGTGCTTCACTTCTGGGCAGGACCTTCAACAGCCAGGGTGCAACATGATCCCTTTCTCAATCCAGGGCGACCATAGACTCACAGAGTAGAGATGGAGCCTCGCCTGGCCTGGGTACCCGAGTGAGGATGACGTAGGCCAGAACATACAACCCAACCTGTTACAGTTGTGTAGTGGGAGGGAGAATGAACTTTTAGTGTTTTAGGCCACCAGGTTGTTTTATTTAGGTCTGCACCATTTTCTTTTCTTACTACAATCTATCCTCTTCTGACCAATATGAATGAAGTAAAGTAACAACACAATCATTCAGTGCCCCTATAACTTGGTATTCAGAATACCTGCATTAAAATTTGCACCATATAGTTACTTAACCTTGAATAACTTATTTTTAAATGAAACATAAAAAGAAGAGATATACCAGACCCCTGGGGGCCTGAAGTTCCTAATCCTAAGCGACTTATCAAACATACTGCATTTGTTCTAAGTGAATTAATAAATTATGGTGTTGAATGTGACTACAAAAATAAACAAATAATAAATAAGGAAGTTATCTGTTTCAGTTTATTGTGGTACTAAAGTTGAACATATCATTGATCTCTGTCTTTCTTTGTTCAGTTTAGAAGAGTCCCAACATTTCAGAGGGATATAGTATAACAACACTAAAACTGCTATTTTTGCAGGTATATCTTATTTTATAATAAAGAGATGTCTTTTTGTTGTGATCAACGTATTTGGTACAAATAACATGTTCAGTCTCTTGTTTGCTGTGCCAGGGAAATCCTCAAGGGAGACAAACCCTTGGCCATGTGTGTAATAGTGTAAGAGAGGTGCTAAGGAATGGTGGGCATATAAAAGGTGGATGTTTTATTTTATTCCCTCATATTGTGCAAAGCAGTAGGTGCACCCGAATTTTTCTACACTGTAAATCCAACTCCCTAGTATTTATGTTTTTAAAGTTTCAGCAGCTGAGGAGAAAAAGTCCAGATCACCAAATCAAGTTAGGTTTCCACTGATCGGCATGGGCAGATGCAATTCTATTCTTTCTTTCCGCCAATGGTGCTAGAGGTCACATCTTGAGGAACATGGAAATCTCTGCATCTCAACATGACACATTGGTTCCCCAACATGATTTACCTAAGTAGTTATGACTATGATACAATCAATTTTGCCAAGACTATGGTTTGTTCAGTAACATTAGCCATCTATGAAAATATCCTCACCTGTTTTCTAAAGTAAATATTGTAATATGTAGATATAATGAAAACTTTAGACAGTGTTTGACTCAATGGAATGCAAAAAATCTAATAAAATAAATAATATATATTATGTATATATTATACACATAGTTTATTATGTTATATTATTATATAATATTATAATATATATTATATACAGAGTTTATTGTTATATTATTATAATAATAAACTATGTATATAATATAAATATAAATATACATAGTTTATTATATACTATTTATATATTATATACATAGTTTATTATTATTATATATATTATATACATAGTTATTTTCTCCATTAGATATAATAAGTAAAGGGTATAAAAGTGTCTGTGTTTTTCAGGATACATTTGTTTTATATTATACAGAAGTAGACTTTGGTGGTCAAAGGCTACTCAAACATTATTCTTAGCTTACAGCAGACAACATCTTAATAAAATACTATAACAGAGCTGAAATGCCCTAATGGTCTACAAGACTCTACATGAAATCATCCCTTCCCAATTTAATTTCATGCCATTCTCCTCTCCTTCATCTTTATTAAAATACTTTTTAGTTTATTCCTATTTCCTTTAGAAATCAACTCTTATTTCCATCTGAAGGTCTTTTGCACTTGGTATTGCCTAAAATCTTCTCACAATTGACTTTTGGCATTTTACTCTCCACTCGTTTTCCTACTGGAAAGATGTGACACTCAATTAGCAGGGACTCCTTTTTTTGCCCATCCACTCTGTCACTAGGCTCTTTTATCTGCTTTTGATCAGTTACTACTGTCTGGGAAATTTCATGTTTATTTAATAACTTATAATTTGCCTTCACCTACTACATAACAAATATTACAAACATAGGAGTTGTCTCTATCTTGTCAACTATTGAATTTTTTTGTTCCACTTATATTTGTTGAATGAAAGAAAACTTCTTCCTTTTATATTTTTCTTTTTTCAGACTCATTTTTTCTTTTTTCTTTATATTTCCATAAATTTATTTTATTAGTGATTTTTAATATATGATATATTATTACTTTTTACCTTGAAACCACCCATATCAAATTTATATCACTTTTTTAAGTTTTTATTTCTTTCCTTTAAAAAGTTTTAATGTTTATTTTTGTGAGAGAGAGGCAGAGCATAAGTGGGGTAGTGGCAGAGAGAAAGGGAGACACAGAATCTGAAGCAGGCTCCAGGCTCTGAGCTGTCAGCACAGAGCCTGATGCAGGGCTCGAAGTCACAAACCGCGAGATCATGACCCGAGTTGAAGTCAGACACTCAACCAACTGAGCTGCCCAGTGCCCCTATATCACTTTTTTAACATGGGTTCTGAGATATATTTTCAGAAAACTCATTTGCCACATAATATAGGCAAGTATGTAATTGGTGTGTGATTCAAAGTTCTGCCTCATGTCTTAGAGGTGACTTTAACTATAATTTAAAATAAGATTTCTTTTATTCTTTATCATTAAAAGCCTGGCATAATTTCTGAATTTCCTGTCCTTGTACTATTGAGAGCATCAAGGTAATTACCTACATAGATCTTTGACTTTTTTGTAGTGACCATATTTATGTTTGTTTATTAACTTTATGTTGACTATTCCCATTTTAATACATTGGGAAAGAGAGCACCAGAAGGGTGGGCATACCATATCAAAATGTATGTTTTTAATGAATCATAAAAATTGTTAATGCTTAACCAACATCAATATGATATTTTTATTGCCGTAATAAACACTGAGACTTTTCTGAAAGATACGAAGCACAATTAAATTCTACTGTGTATTCATTATACTTAAATGACAAAAGTTGGCATCCACTTGGAATTAATGTAGTAATATTCTTTAATAATTTACCTTTTATGAAGCATAACAAGGAGCAACCTCATATAAATTATTATACTATTTTCTGAGGTATTAAAACTATCAGATTAGAAAGCAGGGAAATAAAATCTTTAGAAAGTGAGAGATTTTTCTTATTCCCATAGTCAGATACTGGTAAGGTTTCCTCTTGGAATTAGATTTGAACTCGAAAATGCAGGATATAGTTTTTATACATATGCGGGCAGAAAGCAACTCTACAGAAATGCCGTAAGTTGATGTGTAGAATTACTATAGAAAGATGCGAAATGTAGTTTATCTAAAACATGGGTTGTATGCAAAGATGGTAACATAGTTAAGGTAGTTTGAAACAAATGGGTTTTGAATTTTATTTTTCAGGAAAATGGGGAGCCATTGAAGGACTTTGGGAAAGAGCACATAGGAAGTTTTGTGATTTTAAATTATTACATACATGTTGAACGATAAACCAATAAAGAAAATGATAATTCATATAAATGAACACCCTCCAATCTTAAGAATGTCAATTTAGGGGCACCTGGGTGGCTCAGTCGGTTAAGTGGCCGACTTCGGCTCAAGTCATGATCTCATGGTTCATAGGTTCGAGCCCCGGGTCAGGCTCTGTGCTGACAGCTCAGAGCCTGGAGCCTGCTTCAGAGTCTGTGTCTCCTTCTCTCTCTGCCCCTCCCCTGCTCAAGTTCTGTCTCTCTGTCTCTCAAAAATAAATAAACATTAAAAAAAATTTTTTAAAAGAATGTCAATTTAATAGTGGTATGCAAAGAGAACTAGAAGAGTAACAATAAATAATAGGAGTATTAAACAACTATTGCTTTGTAGAGAACAAAGGGGTACTGAGAACTTGAATCAATATGGTAGGTATTTCTGTTTGGATTATGGGATCATAGCAGTTGGGAGAAGGGGAGAGGAGAATATCTAAATCTTCCTGGATTAGATTTATTACTATATTTATTGCTATATTTAGTACAATGGTAAGGTGTGACAAAAGGAAATAAACCAGTTATAATAGCGGTCTCAGAAGAGAGTAGTTAGAATAGTATCTAAAACTGCAGTGACCTCAGGCATGACATGGCGCTCCGTAGTACTGAGTGATACAATTAATCTGAATATCGAACAGCGCTGGGAAATCCAACCGTGGATTAAAATCAGAAGCCTATAGAGTGGCAGTCCTTTCAAAGACACTGTCCAATGACAGCAGTTCTATTTCCTGAAGATGTGCATAGGTAAGAAGTAGATTATATACTTAGGGACGTTGAATAGAGAAGAGCCCCAGACTTGAACTTGGTTTAGTGTGAGATCCCAAATACAGTAGGGAAATGCTTGGCAATCTGAGAAGATGGTAAGGAGATGTTTGCTAATCTGAAAGCAATCCAGGGGATTGAGCCAGGTTCAGGGGTAAAAGAGAGTGCTGAATACGTAGCCTTGTGTGTTGGAGAGTTTTCTGCGAGCTAGAAAAGAGGAAAATATATTAGTGCAAATGGACCCCAGAAAGATAGGCTGGCTTCCAGCTCCAGGATCTGCCATAAATCATGGGCTTCATGACTTATGTTCAAACCGTGTCAGATTGTGAGGCTGAATCTATTGAAATATATCTTAAATCGGTCTAGAATATTCTAAGAACTAGGATTGAGTGATGGATATGTGTGGAAAACCAACTTAAAAGGAAAAAACTGTGGGAGCTGGAAATGGAGGCAGAGGGAATAAAAAGCAGAAGTTAGGGGCGCCTGGGTGGCACAGTCGGTTAAATGTCCAACTCTTGGTTTTGGCTCAGGTCATGATCTCACGGTTCATGAGTTCAAACCCTGCACTGGAATCTGTCCTGGCAGTGAGGAACCTGCTTGGGATTCACTCTCTTCCTCTCTCTCTCTCTCTGCCCCTCCCCTGCTTGTTCACTCTCTCTCTCTCTCTCTCTCTCTCTCTCTCTTTCTCTCTCTCTTTCTCTCTCCAAAAAGAAATAAATAAACTTAATTTTTTTTAAAAAAGCAGAAGTTAACTGCCCAAGGAGCTGTGAGCACATGAACAAAAGGACAAATCTAAAAGATGCATGTTTGCAGGAGGAGGACCAAGAAGAGAAAATTGCCCCCATGATGTCTTAAGCTTAGTTGATGGAAGAGTAAACAGAGATAAATAGTCAGCAAGAGAAATCAGTTTGGTGGTGAAATATAATGAGTTAAATACTGGATAAGGTGAATTAAAATATGTTTCTGCTTCCTAATGCAGCAGTAGAACTAAAAAAGTGTAAGTGAAGATATAGCTTTGTGGAGAGGAGGAGAACATAGATATAGGAAAAAATACGGGGAGGAAACTTATGAAGTGACATCATGTAGGATTGAAGAAGCATAAGAAGAGTGAACAACAGTAACAGAGACGCTATGTTCAAAAAGGCACGAGGATAAATTGGCAATATAGTATGAAAAGAGAATTTCACTCATGATGGAGTGATCAAAACTGCCACACTGGAGGAGGAAATGAGGATATGCCCGAGAGACATTATTTTCTTGCGTTATTGGTCGGGCCATTATTAACCTATATGAAGGTAGTTTCTTGAGGTCACTGGTGATTGGCGTCAAATGTTAAAAGGTTATCCAATGAGTTCAAAAGGTAAGAAAATAGAGACAGCAAATGTGTGCCTCCTTTATTACAACATTGGGTATGACAAACAAAGGACAAGAAACAGACCACTTGAAAAATGTGAATCTGATAAGTAGTATTAGAGTATGTTGGCTGGCAAGAAAGGGGATGCACAGTCCACCAATGAAGACTAAAGACAGGGAATTATGTTTAGAAGGAGGTCAGGTGGCTGCGATCCAACAAGGGCACTTATCTAAGAATAATAGTCTGAGGAATAGAGCAGAAGAGAAAGAAAACAATGAATGGTGGTGAGGTGAACAGGCTTTCCGAGGTAAGTGAAAGGACGTGCAGGCAGTTTTTTATGGATAGCTTCTGCCTTCTTATTTAAATAGAGGTCAAGGAGGAATTTCTCTTAGGAGTTGAAGATCAAAGTTTGAAAAACTGAGATTAAATAATTGTTCTTTGGAGAAGAGACTTTGGGGAATTTAATTGGAAATTAACAAATGATATGGGAACCACAGACCAGCACTAAGAAATTTATTTTCCATTCTTAAGCTCTTTGGCTACTTTTTAAGATAATGTCACATGGTCAGGAGAAATCGAATCTCATAATGACATTCAATGAGTTGCTCAAAATGAAGCTATAGTTTCGTTTTCTTTACAGTTCTATCATAACATTTCTAAAGCCTTTAGCTTATTTTATCAAAACCAATAAATTGAAGTTTCTCCTGAAGGTTACAGTTACTTATGTATTTATTTAATGCCATTTATGTTTAATTAAGTAATTTACTGGTTTATTTTTATGAACAATGTTATGTGAATTTTAGATTGAAACAGTAGCCCCTCCTTATGCATGGGGAATATATTCCGAGACCCCCAGGGAATGCCCCAGACCACAAGTATTACTGAACTCTCTAGGGACTGTGTTTTTTCCTATACAGACATATGTATGATGAAGTTTAATTAATAAATTAGGCACAGAAAGAGGTGAACAACAACAACTAACAATAAAATAGAGCTATTATAACAATGTACTGGAATAAAAGTTGTGCGGATGTGGTCTCTCTCTCCCTCGTTCTCAAAATAGCTACTTGCCCTTCTTTTTGTGATGAGGTGAGGTGATAGGATGCAATGCGATAAGATTAAGTGAGGAAATGACAGCGGTGCGTGATGCGGCTGGGCTACCGCGGACCTTCGGCTGATACGTCAGAAGGAGGTTCAATCTGCTCCCAGACTGCAGTTGATCTGGAGTAACTGAATTTGTAAGATGTGAAGTTGCTGACTGGGGGTTGGGGTGGGGGAAATCACTGTTCTGTGTTTCCTGGCATTATTATTTTGTCCCAGAGACTACTGCCCCAATTTTGTCCCAGAGACTGTGACATTTTGCTTGCGGACCTACCTTCAACAATCTCCTGAGTCATCTGACTTCCCCTTGCTACTTTTACCCTCCTGTTTTTCTAGAGTATTACCTCAGGTGGCCTTCTAAAGAAGGGTTAATGGAACACCAATCTTAGCCATCCTTGAATGTTTGAAAATGCCGATATTCTCCCATCAGTCTTGATTAGTCATTGGAATAGCATAGACTTTTTGGTAGAAAATACTTTCTTTATAACTTGGAAGGCGTTGCATACAGTTCTTTTTTGCCTCATCTAATCGAATTCTATTTATAACAAAGACAATGGAGATTCTGAAAACACCTGCAATAAGAGATAGATAGCCATATGTAGCTCAATTGAAAAGTGTGATTTATTTATATTTTCAGCTGCAATATGCTAGTTGATTGCTTCTTTTTTGCGTTTTCCTAAACAAAGATCTACTTCATCCTGATGAGAGGGTATTGGCATAGTTTTTGTCTCGCATCATTTTGTTTTTAGCAACTGATACCGTCTGAACAGGACTAAGTTACTAATTTCATATATATTAAAAATGATACCTCCCCACTTCCTTCTGAATAATAATGTAAATTTTGCTTATGATTATAGGCTGTGCCTGCAGAAAGATTCTGTATGAATTTAATTCCTGTTTGGCGACAAACTATGCATTGTATTTCCGGTTTATCTGATGTGACTTGGGACACATATTGAAACTATAAAACAAAATCTCATAGTATATCAGACATTAATTAAAGTCCATGAGTTTTAAAGGACTTATCAAAACACTCTGGAATAAGCGGTATGTATAAGGAATTTTATTCAGTATACGCTGTTATGCAATTTACATACTTGCTAAATATGATAGGAAAGAAGAGCACAAGAAACAACAGCTACATTTTAAAACAATTTGCTCTGTCCTCTTTTCCTTTTCCTCAGTGAGACATTTTGAGGCAAAAGTAAATGTGGGTAGTAATAGCCATTACTCGTTTCTGGCCTAGGTATTGTTAGCGGTACCACTGCTGTGTCTTAGGACAATTTCTGAATGGGATGTACGAGAAAGCACTTTCTCTGCCAGGCCTAAGGTAAATTATGGATGCGCCAATCTCAGTATGAAGTGGGCTATCAGGCTAGAGGCTTTTGACAAGCCACGAAAGGGAAGCCACTGAGAGCAAAGGTTCAGGGATTTGTTTAAAAAGTAATTTATTTTTGGCTTCATGCCATCTTCGAAGATCTTTCCCCAGGCAATAAACATGAGAAATTTTATTATCATGGCTCCAGTCTTGGCTTCTTGGGGAATCCGATATCTTGTCTCACTGTAGCCTGGGGCTGCCTTTATGGCTTCCTCCAGAATAGTGACCCTGCCTTGCAATGAAAGTCATGAGGTTAATCTGGTACTTGGAGTTGCTTTCCCCTCGAGATCCTAATTCTGACATTAAATTATGTGTTTTTCATTACCCATATTCCTCATTAAAATTCTTTGCCTTAAAACCTTTCAAATTATAACATACTCGGTCCCCATGTTTTCTGAGTGAGATTCTGGGTGTTCTGTCTCATTCTCCACTAGAGATCCTTTGGAAACTAAATGAGAATAAGCTCCATTTTTTCATTTCATTAATGTCCCTTAGTGATGAGATACAGCAGGCTAGTCAGAGAGCCAGAGTTGTCTTATTGGTACTTAGTATTTTTCACGAATGAGGACGCTCTGTTGTTGTTGTTGTTGTTGTTGTTGTTTTCAATTTCAACAGTTTATGGACAAGTACTCTCAGTGTAATAACACCCCTACCTTAAAAACAACCTTTTCAAAAGAGCATTCCAGAAAACAAACAACAACAAATCGGCAAATACTTTCTTTTCCTCACAGAAAATAGTCTCCTTTCTTACATATAAGTTTATAACCAATACTGATAATATAAGCACACAGATAAATTTTATGACCTTGTATTCAAAATTGTTTACGTGTTAGATTCTCAGCATGGTTTCATTGTGTCTTAGAAAGATAATACAACACACAAATGCATAGTAATGCAGATAGATATGAGATTTTTCCCCAGAAGGAAAGAAAGTGGAAAGAGAGAAGAAGGTCTCTAATGGTAGTGCAGTGTTTGGTCTTGTCTGCTGGGGTCTTCACTGAGCATGTATCCGTCAGGGTAAGAATAGCAACTCCAGAGTTACCCTGTTGTTTTTGTTAGACGCAGATTTGATACATGGAACTTACAGCAATTGGAGGGGCTAAGGGGAGTGCAGGGCAGTGACTGCTTTCAGGAATCTGGGATTATAGAGACCCCCTGATGATCCCAAGTATTTGCACAAGTTGTTGAGGAGAGATTGGGAGTCCAAAAAAAATTGTCATGATGATCCAACCAACCTGACCAGAGCCTTCCTCATTCCCTCCCCATAGTATTTAAGAGTCAAGAGATTTTAGGGCAATGTAATCTCAGGCCCCACCCGGTGATGTAAAGCCAAAGCCCAAGGAAGGTGGCAAAAGGCTGAATTGACAAGATCCAATCTGCAGGGATGGGGGCTCAGTAGTATTAATCAATCGTATTTTATTTTTTAATTAATGTTTATTTTTGAGAGAAAGAGAGAGACAGTGTGAGCAGGTAAGGGGCAGAGCGAGAGGGAGACACAGAACCCCAAGCAGGCTCCAAGCTCTGAGCTGTCAGCACAGAGCCCGATGTGGGGCTCGAACTCACAAACCATGAGATCATGACCTGAGCTGAAGTCAGATGCTTAACCGACTGAGCCACCCAGGCACTCCATCAACCGTATTTTAAATATGTAATAATTGTGGCTCAAAAGTTTTAATGGCTGTAAGTAGTGAAGGATACTTTTTGTAACAATTTATATAATGTGTGTGATTATATATTATATAATATGTAAATATGAATGTGTGTATATAGAGAGATACATATATACTCTTGTGAAATCACTTGTGATAGGTTTTGTGCAGTATAATGCATGTATTTTATCTCCTATAATTAGTACAACAATCCATATATTACAGATGAAGTAACTGACATTTAGAGCAGGGAATTCATTCCTGGGCACACAGCCAATAAATGCCAAGTTAGGATTCGAACCAAGTTTTTTTCTGACTCCAAAGTGTGTGCTTTTAACCAGTAACAGCTACAAGATGGGAGCATTTCAAGAGATGTGCAAGATAATCCACTGAATTAAAGGAAACAAATATTATTGTTGTGTCTATTCATTTCTATCCTTCAATATTAGAAAAATATTATATTTATATGTCATCTACAGATGGCCAAGAGAACTCACACTTGGGCATTATAATAATACCTTCATGTTATGCAAGATATCTAAGCAAAGAGTAGAAGCTCTAAAAATCTATAAAACCGACCGGTGTACCCACTTTCTTTTAGTATTTTTGTGAGTCTATCTGGTGTAAGTTATCATGGCTAAGACTGTTTTGTAAAAATAAGAGTTCTAGATACTGAAGACTTTACAATACTTTGGAATCAAATGTGCTAGCATTACAGATATTTTGTACAATTTTGAAGTCCACCGGGTAACTCGGGATAAAATAATTTAGAGTATTCGAATTTTAGAATGAGTTGCATGAACTTCCAATGTTATCTAATGTGGAATAAGCTCATTACACTTCAAAATGCTGGGTAAATGTAAAAAGAAACTACCTAGAATAGTCTTCTCATCTGAAAAGTAAGCAAAATCAAATTGACTGTAAAGTCAAAGATTAAAGAAGCAACTTTTGGGGTGAGATCCCAGGGTGTTTTGTTTTGTTTCATTTTCTTTGTTTTCTTTTCTACATTCTGTTCTGACATTGACCTGAGGGTGGCACCCTAGCAAGTCTGCATGGACAACACAAACTCCAAGGGGGCTTGTCTTTCTGGAGATAGAACAAGGACTAAGGCCGTTGTGGGCAAGAGAATGTGAGGGGGTCCTTCCCACCTCTTTCCCTGTACTGGCCCAAGGGCAGTCTCACTCACTGACTTGTAGGAATTAGGGCAAATGAAAGAATTTAGTGTCTAGGGTTTAATGTTTAAGTTGGTATTTAAGTTGAGGAGTATTGGCAGGAGATATGGAAGAAGCTGGCTCATGAGATTAATTGAATAAATCATTAAATTACTAGACAAAAGGCAACATGGCTGGGTCTCAGTGAGCAAGAGAATCGTATGAGGTGAGATTCAAGGGAAAAGCAGAGGTAGAATTATTCCAGGCTTGGAAGTTCATGTCAAGGACCACAGCAAATCCTTAATGGCTGTTTACTATAGTTGAAATACTATTTAATTGCTTCCATAGTTAACTGGTGTCACTTTCTAAAAAACTCTATAAGAAATGTATTTTTACCATTAACGTCCTCACTTTAAAGATAAGCAAATGAAGAGACAAATGGATTACATGCTGAAATTCACTAGGAAGACCTGGGAATAGAATCCGTGCAGGGGGTCAGCTTTTGTTCTAAGTGTAAAAACAGGATGACAGAGTAGTAGTCAGTGCAATAAGAAGTATGCCTTAGACTTTCAAAAATATATTTCTGGTTATTATGTAGGAAGAAGGTTGGAGCCAGGGAAGAATGAAATGGGAAGTCGATAAGCCAGATAAGAGATGATAATATATCAAAATAGAGGGGCAGCCTTGAAATCAGAGAAACAGATGATTCGGGAGAATATTTTGTAGGTGGAATCAACCCAACTTGCTAGTGAATTATGTGGGCAGTGTCCAGGAAAAGTCCTAGGTGTCCTACAATTAGTTGGCTAGATGAGAAACATTAGACTCAACACAAGCTAGTTTACAGCACGTCACATGACAGAGAGTGATGACATCTACACATAGTATTCAAATAAGACATTATTATCTAAGTGAGCATGTCCAAAAACACTGGAGATGTAAGTTTAGGCGTCAGAAAATACTGATGACACTTAAAGCAATAAGAATGACTTTGATGGCCTGGAGGGAAAGGGTACAATAAGAATTTTTTTAAAGTCCAAAGTCAAGCCCTTGCTACCTCCAACCTGTAGAAGAGGATAAAGGAAATATTTCTTGGTTTTTCTTCTCTCTGTTAACATTTTTCCTACTCATCCCCTGATATTTAATCTAGTAATGTGATGCTCTTAGGCTATTCCTGTACTTATAAATCAGTCCCAAAGAACAATAGTCATGGTTGATCAATGTTCCTTACAAGTTAAATGAAACATTTAAGCAACTGGTGAATCATATCCCTGTGGAATACCTCTAGCGTCCATTCCTCCATGACCTTGGTTTTGCACTTCTTCTACAGAAGAGTCTATTCCCATTAAAAAAAGAAGTCACAACCAAAAGATTGTTAAATCCAGGCAAGATCTCTAGCTGGCTCTGGTGTTTGTATGCACTTTGTTGTGGAAATGCTGGACTTTTTGGTCTTTAATCTTAGTCTGCCAGTCTGACAGCTTTGAAATTGCTGCAGAAAAGTTCACTGAAAGAGATAAATCAGTATATCATCTGCATAAAAAAGACAATGCATCATCGTGGTAAATAAGATAACCAAATGAAGCATAGACACTGCGGAAAAACTCTCCTGGGCAGGCTCAATAATAAGACTCGGGAATTCAGGAAAGTGAAAGGAACCAAAGACATATGAATATAAAGTAATGCACAGTTCATCATGGAAGTAACACACACACACACACACACACGAAGGTAATCATGGGCTTCAAATATGATGCAGTGTCAAGACACCCTGAGTCTGAAATTCATTATGGAATACACAAAAATAAAAATCACAGACATATAGTGAAAAGGTCAACATAATAAACATAATAAGCTTCTCTCTCCAAGAAGAAATCTTTTAGAACCAAATTAAATTTGGCATTTAAAAATCATAATTTAATCTATCTGATCCCCGAAGTCTAAATAAAGCGAATTTAAGAAATATAATGTGAAACATAAATTGGAACTATTGTACCATAATATGTGGTAACAGCTTTGTTTAACAACAGGGTGGGTTTGAAAAAGAGCAGAAACCTGCTAATCGTCGGAAGATGAGGAAGCTGATGCATTATTGGAAGCGGAAGTAACCGACTATGATGACTTCCAACCCATGCTGTGGAAATGGGAGCGCTCCTGAGGGCTGTAGGGTCACTCCTAAGCTGTCACATAAGCCACATTGGACTTCCAGCCTCTTGGGAGTTGTATACTCCTCCTCTCCTACTCTTGGTAACGAAAGGCGCTGTCGAAATTTCCATATGGTTGTACAATGGAAACTGACATAGGCAGGTCAGAATCCGTAGACGATTCAACGTCGAGGCAGAAAGGTGATGGTAGCCAGAGGTGGCCCACTGCAAAAGTTCCCAATTTTCTTTGCCCAGAAAATCAACTCAAACCATTGAACTTTTGCTCACACGCTATATCTGAGAGATGCATTAACCCTGAAACTACCACTGTCATCATCTTTTACTTCATTTTTTTCAAGAAACATTATACACCGTTCACAAAAACCAAATACAGGAACACCTTGGTTTGCAAGCATAATTCGTCCCGGAAACATGCTTGTCATCCAAAGCGCTTGTATATCAAAGCGAATTTCAAGAGCCATTGGCTCAGTTGTGATCATGTGATGTTTGGCTTCACGTCCGACTCGTATTGCAAGACGCCGCTCGTTTATCAAGTTAAAAGCTATGAGAAATGTTTGCTTGTCTTGAGGAACTCGCAGAACAAGTTCCTCGCAATCCAAGGTTTTACTGTATTTCTTTGGGGAGGTCACAATGTCCTCAGCTGGGGAATGGAGCCACAAAATAAGAACTCAAGAGCCACTGGGCACAAGGTGTGCACAATGAAATAAAATGGGGTTTAAAACCATATTTTCAACTGTGTAACAACATGAATGAATCTTAAAACTGCCAACGAGTTCTACTCCTGAACAATGCTAATATTTAGACAACTCACTAACCCTGTAGGGGAGGACAAACTGTATTTGAAAAGAAGAGCCAGCATATCTCTAAGGAAGGAGATTGAGTGTAATATTTCTGTGCCTCAAATTTTAGGAACACATGGAATTCTCGAAAACAGCAGCCAGAAGTCCTCAGCTAATTATGAGGTATATAATGTTAATTTATTTTACTTCTATTCCTACACCCATGTTTTCCCCTTCTGTGGACTTGCACTCTGATGCAGATAATTTGGATTTCTCAGTGCCTCATCCTGACACAGAGTATCCACATATCTCTTTCTTCTTCTTCACTTTGACCCTTTCTCCCATCCGCCAAATCTCCTCTATCTCCTTTCCTCTGAGTCCACTCTCTTTCTAGCATCAATGCATAATTGCAATATAGTCTGTGAGTGCAAGTTTTAGAATCCAAAGTTTGCACTCAATTCTCAGCTCTGCTAGGTAGTAAATGTGAACTCTGAGCCAAGTCACAAAGCCTCTCTACACTTACTTTCTGTTCTGTTAAGTGAAAGTAGTCATAGCACATCAGAGAGCTGTAGTAAAGATGGAATGAGAAAGTGGATGTGAAAACAGTGTTACGCATACACATGCCATTATTAGTAATGTGCTACCACACTTCGGTATAGATGCCCATTAGGAATAACCCTCATTTGAAAACTGGAGACTTGGTAGTTAGTTAATAATGGACATTTATGGGGCGCCTGGGTGGCTCCGTTGGTTGAGTGACTGACTTTGGCTCAGGTCATGATCTGACAGTTCGTGGGTTTGAGCCCTATGTAGGGATCTCTGTTGACAGTGTGGAGCCTGCGTGGGATTCTCTCTCTCTCTTTCTCTCTCTGCTTCTCTCTCTTTCAAGAATAAATAAATAAACTTAAAAAATAGTTTCTTGTGAAATTCTAGAACCTGCATGCTGGGGTTTGGGAAATTTTTCAGTGTTAGGAGAGATCCACCAAATTTTCAGTATGATGGCTGAGAACAGGACGAGAGTGTGGGCATGGTTTATTTCCCATCTAGTTATTCTGGAACACCTTTGTTATGTTTGATTAATCTCCATACTTATGAGTTGGCTTCTGCCCAACATATTCCAGAAAACTTCTCAAGAACTTGAACTCAAAAGTGAACAACTCAACTGTATAGATTTTGGATATAGATCCATGCAAATTTCATTTTGTTCTTGAGGGTAGTAGTGGCTGGGACATCTGATGACAAGGCAAAAACGATCTAAACTCCCTCACACAGGGGTCCCTGGGTGGCTCAGTCAGTTAAGCATCCAACTTTGGCTCAGGTCATGGTCTTGCAGTGTGTGGGTTTGAGCCCCACGTCGGTCTCTGTGCTGGCAGCTCAGGGCCCAGAGTATGCTTCGGATTCTGTGTGTGTCTCTCTCTCTGCCCCTCTGCTGCTCGTGCTCTGTCTTTCTCTGTCTCAAAAATAAACATTAATTTTTTAAATCAAAATAAAAAAATAAACCTCCTGGCACAGACCCACTTTCGGTCAGGTGGTGGCAGTCATGGCACCTTCCTCATCACCCCGTGGGGTGACAGCAGCACCAGTAATGCCACACAGGATTCAGCAGGAAGGATTTAGGTGTTATTTCTGGAAACTTAGCTGGAAGCTTGGTTCTCGCACGCCAAAAAAATTGTGAGCCGCCCGGTTTTCTTTTACTAAACCCCATTTCTGCTTAAGTGGCCAGATTCAACTTTGGTTCCTGGCAACCAAGCACCCTGACTAATTCATCATTTCATTGCCAGTTTGCAGCCACTGAAATGATCTTCAGAGCTGGGGCACGAGCTGCTGGGAATAAATGCACAAAAGGATTTGGAGTAAAGATGAAATGAAAAAGGAAGCACCCAGCAATTCATTTTAATTGGACGAGATTTGGCAGAGAAAAGAGACTAAATGTGTGGCTCTCTTTCCAATGCCCGATAGGCTCAGATTCCTGCAATTAAGCAGGACAGTGAGAGAGGCATGGGGTAAAAGAGGCCACAGATAGCACACGTGGAAATTACATCTGGAAGGAAATGACGTGTGGGTGCGCACACATCATCAAGTGCAGCTATGGTGGAATCCAATCCACAAGGAGCTGACTCTGTAGAGTGTTACTGTCAAAACTACAACCAGTTTGGGCTAAAAGAGACTGTGATCATTACAGATAAGAAACAACAACCCTTGCTCCCCAGGAGTCCACAAGCCAGAAGCACATTGAGAAAGCTGTTCATTCCCAGGGAGGGCATTTCCTCTAACTTCAGATGTGGCCAAGTAGAGTAACGGAAAAGGAAGAGCCTTGAGAGACCACTGATGGGGAAGCACTCCTAAGAGTATCAGTTGACGAACATTCCCCATCCTCCACGTGAAGCAACCAGATCGCGGGGTTAGTGAGCTTCCAGATTACCATTAATAAACAGTTGCTATTTGTTACCTATTCTTCACCTTCAGGGATGAGAGTGTTTGCTCGGGCCATCGTGCACCTGTCTGCCACTCACTGTATCCTGGGATTATGAAGAAGAGAGGTTCCGTGTCTCCTGTGTTCAAAAGTCTCAAGTGCCAGGGAGCCTGGGTAGCTCAGTGGTTAAGCATCAACTCCTGGTTTCAGCTCAGGTCATGATCTCACAGTTTGTGAGATTGAGCCCCACATGGGGCTCTGTGCTGACAGTGTGGAGACCGCTTCAAATTCTCTCTCTCCATCTCTCTCTGACCCTTCCCTGCTTGTATGTGCTCTAAATAAATAAATAAACTTTTTTTTTTAAAGTGTCAAGTCCCAGAAGACACTCCTGTGAACTGGGCACAACTTGAAGGTCTTGGGCTTTGGTTTGGACATAGTGACTGGATCAGACCTTTTAGAGATGTCTTTGGGAAAGACGTTAGTGCATTCTGCATATAGGAAAGACAGTGAACTTAATATTTTGTGACCAAATGGATAAACGGTAATAGTCAACATTCTATTGATGTTGCCCACCAATATTTTGAACTTTTCATCAGAGCAACGAAATAACCTTGTTCTCCGTGCCCTACAAGAAAGAAGGTGTCAGTAAACTTCTCTGGCCAGTGAAATGTGAGTGGACGTGTAAGAGGCACTTTGGGTAGGATAATTAAAGGGCCAGTGTACAATGCACTAGCCTCTCTTTCCCTTGGCCGCAGGGACAATGTTTCAGAGAGTTGGGTGTCCCATCAGCACAGGACCCAAACCCAAGGTGGCTGTGACACAGAAGAGACTCCCCCATGATCCTTGTTAAATGCACAGCAAGAGAAGGAATAAAAACTTTGATACTTTAAGCCACTGAAATCAGGAGGTTGTTTTTACCGTACCAAAACTGAGACCACCGGACTGGTAGAGGTTTCAAGAAACACAATTTCTAATCATGTTCTAGCAAACCATGAATATGCTAGAGAGGGGGAGGGAGGAGGGAAGACAGACATAGCATACCAAAAAAATGAGAAATATTCTTTCTTCAAACTAAGATTCTGGAGCAAAATTAGGAACCAAAGCTACAGAGCAGCACGATCTCACCTTGCAAATACAATGACAAATCCAAGTGCAATCTCTATATGTGTATGGAAGGAAAATAATCAGATTGGTTAGAATTCAGGCTTTAATTCTAATTGGCCTGCACCGATCGAAAGAGTGAACGCCTTGGCACATGATTCACTTTCCCACTTCCTAAGTACATGTGCAAAAAATCTATACCCACGTGTAGAAAAGCAATGAATATGAATGGAAAAGTCCTTCTGCATTAGAAATATATTGATGCTATCAAAAATTCTTTAAATTGTGATTTAACTTATAAAGTTAATTGATCAACTCTGTCAAAATAAAAAAGGAACCCTCCTCAGATGTGTTTCATCCTAGGTTCACAGACAGTATCAACATTTTTTTAATGCTTATTTAGAGAGACACAGAGAGAGAGAGAAAGAGAGGAGGGGCAGAGAGATGGAGGGAGAGAGCATCCCAAACAGTTTCTGCACAGTCAGCTCAGAGGCGGGGCTCAAACTCACAAACCATGAGATCATGACCTGTGCAGAAACCAAGAGTCAGATGCCTAACCAACTGAGCCACCCAGGCACCCTAGAGAGTATCAACTTTTAAGCCTCCTACCTACTCACTCACTTAAGTAAATTAGTCCTTTTTCCATCACTATATTCACACCCTTTATATTTACTTTCTCTTAAGAGAGTAAAATTCCCAATGTATTCTGATTTATGTTATTATTTTCTTAGCAGTTATCATATTTTCAATGATAATATAAAGGCAACTCAATTACCAGCCTTTTCAGAATTAATACAGATTTTTATTTTTCCAAGCAGGTGACAAAGGTGAAGAATCTAACTTCATTTTTCTAAGTGGAGAGTTTGATTAACTGACATAGGAAAGAAGTAAATAAGGATCCAAAACAGAAAATAAATCACAGAACCTGATTTAAAAAAATAAAAAGCAGGGCAGCAGTACCTGAGTGGCTCAGCTGGTTAAGTGGTCAACTCTTGATTTTGGCTCAGGTCATAACCTATTGGTTCCTGGGATTGAGTCCTGTGTCAGGCTCTGAGCTGACATTGCAGAGCCTGCTAGGAATGCTCTCTCACTCTCCCTCTTTTCCTGCTTTATTCTCTCTCTCTCCCCCTCTCTCTCTCAAAATAAATAAATAAACCTAAAAAAATAAAATGATGTTAAAAATCAAAACCAAAAAAAATCAAAACTAAAACAAGACAAAAATGATCATAGGATTAGGGAATAAAGAAAATATCTTGTTTTGGTTGAGGAAGTGTCCTGAATAAAGTAAACTAAGCGTTCATATCTCTGAATAATAAAAAAACTATGCAAAATCTCATTTATCATTTTGATACATGCTTTGAAAACAAAACAGCAAGAACGTTTCAAGCTTGTGAATTTCACGGTTCCCCTTTAAACTCTTAACGCTTGTTTTATTGTGTTCTCTAGGCTTTTCATTTTAAATTTGACTTTAAAAAGTTTAAACTGCATATGGGGCGCCTGGGTGGCTCAGTGGGTTGTGCATCTCACTTTGGCCTAGGTCATGATCTCACAGTTTGTGGGTTCGAGCTCCCCATTGGGCTCTGTGCTGTCAGCTCAGAGCCTGGAGCCTGCTTCAGATTCTGTGCCTCCTTCTATCTCTGCCCCTCCCCTGCTTGAGCTCTCTCTCTCTCAAAAAGAAATAAACATTTAAAAAAGGTTAAAAATAAGTTTACACCACATAAAGACATCTACCCACAAATATGGAATTCATTTTCTAGATTAGATAGGGTATAAAATGGTTAAGGTCCAAGCTAATGATGAATGTAGCTATTTATGGGCTTATTCTTAGGAAGACTGACTTTCTCACATTAGCCTAGATGATACCAATCTTTTCCATCAGTCTTAGAGCAAATCAAGTTCAGTATAAATATCAACAGAAAGAAAAGACTTTATAAAGCAAAAAACGAGGTTATTAACCAAGCAGCAGGGACGGGGGACTCAATTCAGTTGATAAAACAAAAATGGTTTTTGAGACCAGGTCAGATATGGAATTTGAAAAGCTGGAAGAGTTACAAATCTGGTAAGATTGTTAAAATGGCAGGAAATTAGGTTGCATTACAAGTGTGTCAAAGGAGGTTTTCTTGAAGGCTCAAGGCTTTGCCTTCATTCGGATGCCCTTTCAGATCTGAAAGTTCCTGAATGTTCTAACCACCATCTCAATATCTGACAAATAAAATATGTGATCAGTTAGTTGAAAGATGTTACACAGGTAATCACTGAAAATAGTGGTTTTGCAAAAGTGTAAATGAAAGGGAAAATGACAAACGTAGTGTCATATTTAGAGAAATGTAATCTTTTTAAGTTTATTTATTTCTTTTGAGAGAGAGAGCAAGGGAGGGGCAGAGAGAGAGGGAGATAGAGGAACCGAACCAGGCTCTACACTGGTAGCACAGAGCCAGACATGGGGCTTGAACCCATGAACCACGAGATCATGACCTGAGTCAAAATCAAGAGTCAGATGCTTAATTGACTGAGCCACCCCAGCACCCCAAAGATTAACTTACCTTTTTGTAAGTGTTTGTAAATAAATAAACTTTTATTTGTTTAAGTTTATTTATTTATTTTGAGAGAGAAAGACACAGAGTAAGGGATGGAGAAAGAGAGAGGGAGAGAGAGCCACGCTATCAGCCCAATGCAGGGCTCGATCCTACAAACCGTGAGGTGATGACCTGGGAGTTGGATGCTTAACTGACTGAGCCACCCAGGCAGTCTGTGAAATATAATCTTAAAAAATATTGTTGGGACGATCTCAGCGGTAAAGTGAGAAGCTTTAAAGCAAGTAGAATTCACCAAAGAACATTGGTTCTTAACCAAGGGCAATTTTGACTCTCCTCATTTCTCAGTCCCCAGGACATTTGTCCATGGCTACAAATAATTTTGTCTGTCATACTGAGTAGAAGCCAGGGATACTGTTAAATATCTCACAATATACAGAACAGGCCTAAAAACAAAGTATTATCCAGTAGAAAATGTTGGAAGTGCAAAATTGAGTAACTGCTATGCATAGTTTCAGAATTCTAGAATTGTGCATATTTGTTATGATCTCAAATCGCAAAAGAAAAAAAATACTAGGTTCTGGATATGGTTACAAAAGTTTCTTGAAATACAAAAAATGAGAAATTTTTCTCAGGATCACTCATATAGTATTGTATCACATCAAATCAGCTCTAATGAGGACGAGTGCTTTAGTTTTAGCCAGACCTCAGTGAAAAAATGCATATTGCTAAATAGGAGCTTTTCACTTCAGGCACATGCACAAAAGTCTCTAATCGCTAAACATAGACACTGCGATGTCTCCATTGTACAAACGCTATCAAGAGAAAATGATAAGACCACACAGAGCAAATAATAGCAATTGGCATATTATTGTCATTATCACTATTTTATATGGGGTAATATAAATCATTCTAACTCTTTGCGGTAAAATTGGAACACTATAAAATACACCGACAATGTCCTAGTGGAAAATACCAGTATGGAATTACATGATTGGTCTCAAGCCTTAAAATTCTTGGCTGACTTGAGTCCTTTGAGAAAGTGTCTTCAACGCAGCAACAAGGAATACTGACCTGAAGCCAAACTGTCTCCCATCCAAAGCTCAGAAAAGTACTGATTAGGTAGGTAGTTGGTGTGTTTTAAACTGATGGAACTCCTTGATGTGAAGGGGGAGTTTTGTGTCATGTACAAACCCTGAAGTGAACCCAGGTGAGCCTCACTTTCTACAGTGACTTCCCCTGAGTAGAGGTGGAAATTGTGACTTGTGTCGACCGATAGAATATGGCAAAGGTCATGTGTTGCTTCCATGTTGATGTCACATCTATAAGGCTCCATCCTAGAAGTCTGGGGAAAGAGATTCTCTTGCGGGCCTTGAAGAAGCAAATGACCATCTTGTGATCTGCCTGTGGAGAAGGCTATGTGACAGGAATCGACAGGCAGCCTCTAGGAGCTCAGGGTGGCCTCTAGCCAACAGTCAGTAAGAAACTGAGACCCTCAAACATACAGCCAGAAGGCAATGGAAGTGAATTCTTCCCCAGTCAAGCCTCCAAATAAGAACACAGCCGGCCACCACCTCGATTTCAGCTTGGATAAGCCCTGAGCAGAGGACTCAGCTGAGCGTTTTCTAGACTCTTTATCCTAAGAAATAGTGAAATAATCAACATATGTTAACCCGCTAGGCATGTGCTAATTGAGTATTCAGCAATGGAAAGCTAATATGGGGGGGTACTGGCCCATAATATAAATAGCTTCCCTGAAGTAGAAGAAAAAGCTTGAATATTGAAGGCATAAAGAATTATAAATAAAACTAGAACATCAAGGAGCTTCATGGTTCATGGTTCCACACCAATTAGGCATAATTGTCCTATTTTACAATCTTACTATCTTATTTCACACACACACACACACACACACACACACACACACTGGTTTATAGGAAACCAAAACTAATCACAGCTATGAAAATATTTTAGAATTATTTTACTAGAAATTTGCAAATGGATCTATAAAATATATGTATTTATGTAAGAATTCTATATCCTGTGGATATAAATGAGAATCAATGAAGCCAATGAACTAAGCAGAAACTCTTCTCTAATTGGCAGTACTCCTCACACATATTACCATGCCAGTAATCTGGAAGCAATATATGAATACTTAAAAGTTATTAATGCCATTGTAAGCATTATAAGCACATGAAAGTCAACATGAAAAATTAGAATACATCTATTCATTATCAAAACATAGGATCAAATTAAATGGGCTTAGGAAAAACCTTATTGCAATTGAATAATGTTTGAAGTCAAGGTCAAGTTTTAAAAGAGTACACGCTACATTATACCTTACATTTTTCATCAGTGGCATGGAAAAAGTATTTTAATTAATTCAAGAAATTTATTATTTATGGAATTACATAGAAGTATAAAAGAAAGGCATTTAACCAGATAGCAGGAGGGAAAAATAACACAAAGCAGCATTACATTTTTGCAGGTAGCGAATATGAACAAGGTGTAGAAGCAAAAATTGAGAGCAAAATGGAAGATGTTACCTGTATGGGGAAGACAGAAGGACACACAGAGGAGCAGATCCTCCCTCCAAACCTACCCATGTCCTCCACAGGCTTCCCTTCATACAGTTAAGTCCAAAGAGGTTTTTTTTTTCTTTAATTTTTTTAATGTTTATTTATTTTTGAGAGAGAGAGAGAGAGAGAGAGAGAGAGAGAGAGAGAGAGTGGGGGAGGGGCAGAAAGAGAGAAAGAGACACAGAATCTGAAGCAGGTTCCAGGCTCTGAGCTGTTAGCACAGAGCCTGACGTGGGGCTCAAACCCACAAACCGTGAGATCATAGCCAGGACCAAAGTCGGGTGCTTAACTGACTGAGTCACCCAGGCGCCCCCAGTCCAAAGAGGAATTTTAAGTGAGCACTGGTGATGTCACTCATCTGAGAGCTTTCAGGCCTTAAGTTCTTATTTCAGCACATAGTAATATGATTTGGGGCAATCTTTACAGGAACTGGTTTGTTTCCTACAAATACAGAGGGCTATGTTTGATGACAATGGTGCCACTTTTTTGCTGTCGTAATTAAAACACACGTCCAAATACATAACTAGATGCAAAAACCTCCCTATTAATTTTTGACAGGATAAAGTAATGGTAGCAATAAGGATTTGGTCCTGGAACAGGACTGAAAAGATCCACGGGGGAATAAGTAAATCTGGATGAATTATAGTTCTTGTTTGTTTATAAAATACAATAATAATATATATACTTAGTGTGACAATTAAATTAGATAATGTTTACAAAAATCTCATGTCTTACAAACAATGGAATTCTTCAGATATTGTTGTTGTTGCTGGTTTTACATTATCCAGTCTCCAACTTAAACCACAGCCAACATTTACTTTCATACAAATAGTCACCACCAGAGAACATTCACAGTAGACTCCACTTTGAAAGCCTTGCTAAAAAAAATGGTTTTAAAAGAACACTACTCAGCAATCAAAAGGACTGAAAACTCATGATTTGTGGCAATGTGGATGGAACTAGAGTGTATTATGCTAAGTGAAATAAGTCAGTCAGAGAAAGAAAAATGCCATATGATTTCATTTATGTGGAATTTAAGAAATGAAACATATGAACATAGGGGAAGGGAAGAAAAATAAGATACAAACAGAGAGAAAGGCAAACCATAAGAGACTCTTAACTACTGAGAACAAAATGAGGGTTGCTAAGAGGGGAGGTGGATGGGAGATGGGCTAAGTGGGTGATGGGCATTAAGGAGGGCACTTGTTGGGATGAACACTGGGTGTTATTTGGAAGTAATGAATCACTGGGTTCTACTCCTGAAACCAATATTACACAGTATGCTAACTAACTTGAATTTAAATAAAATTTTTAAAACAGGTTTTAAAGGAACGTATTTTTAATTGAAGAGGCCAAGGCCATAGACGAGCAGAGAAGATTGCGTGTCTTCTTCCAACTCCATGCTATGGTGACCTTAGAGTTCTTCCAGCAACCAATCACTGCAGTGTAGCATCAAAGGGAAGAAAATTCAAGGTTATCTTACTTTGAAGGTCTCCATGAATTAGAAGATTCATAATAAAGCAAGAGACTGAGAAGCACAACCCACATAGAGAACAGTCACAAACCACTGAACTGTCCTTACCATTTTGGTCAGTCCTTCCGGGGAAATGGCCATGTTTGAGAAGAGCAGTTCTCTCCCTTATTGACATGAAGGAAACATTGGGTCAGATGACACGAAATACTTTCTTTTATTATTTTCCATAATGACAGAAATGCAAGGGTGTAACAACCTATTTGAAGGACAGGTGGGTTTCCTAGTGTCAAATTCAAATTGCTGTGGTGTTCGTAGTATTCCCAATTCTACCCACATGTGACTTTATATGACTCAAATGAGATAAACAAATTCAGATAATCCTAAAAGGCAATGCCCCCTGTAGTTCTCTCTGCCTTCTGAAAGCGCAGCAGTGAAATGGCATAATTCATGAACTCTCTAGAGTGTCATAGTTTAATGGCATTTCACAGCCATAGCCCATCACATTACATTATGTTCGCAGTGTCACCACGAAAGCCACAGCACCATAAAGTGATAACATCCATAATGAGACATACAAACCCAATGTAATGTGACATACAAGAAAATCAATGCAGCATATCACTAAAAGCACCCCAGTTTGGAAGGGGGTACCTATGGGCATTTCAAATGAATTTACAGATCATTCATTTCCTACATAATTCTACTGTATTTAATTTCTGTGCATCTGCAGGCTTCCACAGAGAAATCTAATGTTGAGTTTGCAAGCTGTGCAATTGCACGACCATATTTCTTTTCCAGAGGAAGCCATGAAGGAAAATGTAAATACGTAGCAGAAGCTATTTGAAGGAATGTAAAGAAGGGCAAGTATTTCTTTTTCAAAGGGCGTTCTCTTTGCAAAGATTGTGTAAAGGGCTACACATTTCTTAAATGAACTGGCAGAATTCTGACCTTTCAATGGGAATAAAAGAAATAGAGGACCCTTTGAAAATAAAGAAGTAGCAATTATAAAAGGATTAAAGGTAGGATTTATCAGGAAAGGCTACATAAGACATGGAGTGCTGGATAGAATTAGACACTAAGGCAATAAGAGTTCCTCAACAATAGCCTCTTACTATAGGAGAAAACACCCCCAGATAACACTAGCCAAAGCCAGGCAACAAGGTACTACGGGAACTCTCAAGGACCACACTTCTAATACCAAGTCATTGGCAATAATGCCTTTGCATTTTGCACAATAAAGGCAATAGTACTCTCTTAAATATGTTGATAAGCTAAATCCCACATCTGGTGTAGTAAGCACTAGAACAGATGGAGTTAATGTCAGTTCGGAGGAGTCTAGGTTCTGATGGTGTATGTGATCAGGGACATTGTAAAGAGGAGTCATTGAATTGCAACGTGGTAAAGCGTGGTGACCAGAAGGAATGGGTTAGACTGTAAGATATTCTTAAGGCAATTTTAGATTTTTGAATGCATTATTTTTAATCTTTGTGGCATCATTTTCAAAACCGAATAAATAAATTTAGGAAGCTGCATTTAAAATGACATTAACATATCACGGAAGAATGTTGTTAAAGTCTATGGTTTACATTTACGCAAATTTAAAACTCTACCTTGCATATTTAGGGTGGAAATATGTTCCACCATCCACTTACTTTGACCCCATCCATTTTGAACTTTAAGACTTGCACCGTGAGCACTGCCTCTGACCTCATAACATGCATGGATCCTACCAACTGGTTCTTTCTATCTATTACTTTTCTCCCCCAGTTCTAAAACCATCTCCTTATTTGGCATCTTAGGGTTGAAATAAGCATGCCTCCAAAACGATCAGAGTTTATTTGGAAGTGAAAATAGGCATGAGATCTTGAAAATTACAATTATATTTTCAAATAAAACACATGTCAGTGTCCTATCATTATCTTGTGTGTGTGGGTGTTAAAACACACAGCATGAGATCCACCCTCCTAACAAAATGTTAAATAAACAGTACAGCATTGTTAACTATAAGTACAAGATTCTAAATCAGTTCTCTAGGACTTTTTTATTTTGCATGATTGAAACTGTATACTCTTTGAATATCAGCTCTCTGCTACCCCTTCCCCACTCCCCTGGACACAATCGTTCTGTGCTCTCCTTCAATGAATTTGACTGCTTCAGAGATCTCTTACAAGTGGGAAAATGCAGTATTTTTCCTTCTGTGATTGGCTTATTTCACTTAGCATAATATGCTCGACGCTAACCCATGTTGTCATATGTGATGGGATTTCCTTCTTTTTTATTTTTCTTTTTCTTTTTTCTTTTTCTAATGTTTATTTATTTTTGAGAGAAAGAGAGAGAGAGAGAGAGAGAGAGAGAGTGAGCAGGAGAAGGGCAGAGAAAGAGGGAGGCCCAGAATTTGAAGCAGGTTCCAGGCTCTGAGCTGTCAGCACAGAATCTGACCTGGGGCTTGAACTCATGAAATGCGAGATCATGACCTGAGCCGAAGTCGGTCGCTTAACTCACTGAGCCACCCAGGAGCCCCTCCTTCTTTTTTTTTGAAAGTCTGAAAGGGAATCCATTTTATGCATAGAGCACATTTTCTTTATCCATTCATCCATCCATGGACATTTAAGTTGTTTCCACCTCTTGGATTGAGGATAATACCGGATTGAACTTGGGAGTGCAAATATTTTTTTTGAGAGCCCATTTTCAACCGTTTTGGAAAAATACCCAAAAGTTGGATTGCAGGTCATATGGCAGTATTTTGAATTTTTTGAGGAAACTCTATACTGTTTTCCATAGTGGCTGCACCATTCTACATTCCCACCAACAGCATATAACGGTTCCAAATTCTCTACAGTTTCCCCAAAATACTTTTTATTTTCTGGTTTTTTTTATAATGACCATGATAACAGGTGGGAGGTGATATCTCATCGTGGTTTTGATCTGCAGTCCCCTAGTGATTAGTAACATTGAGCACCTTTTTATATAACTTCCACCTGTTTGTGTGTTTTCTTTGGAAAAATATCTAGTCAAGTCCTTTCTCATTTTTTTTAATATTTATTTTTGAGACAGAGCATGAGCAGGGGAGGGGCAGAGAGAGAGGGAGACACAGAATTCGAAGCAGGCTCCAGGCTCTGAGGTGTCAGCACAGAGCCCGATGCAGGGCTCAAACTCACAGACCATGAGATCATGATCTGAGACGAAGTCAAATGCTCAACCAACTGAGCCACCCAGGCACCCCCCCCCTTTCTCAGTTTTTAATAGTTGTAAGAGTTCTATGGTTTTCAAATATTTTTTCCCATTCTGTGAGTTGTCTTTTAATTCTGTTGATTGTTGCCTTTGCCGTGCAGAAGCTGTTCAGTGAGGTGGTCCTGCTTGTCCATGTTTCCTGTGCTTCTGGTGTCATCTTCAAGACATTATTGCCACGACCCATGTCATGAAGATTTTCTCTTCTCTGAGAAGTTTTCTTCTAAGAGGTTTATAATTTCAGCTCTTATGTTTAAGCCTCTAATCCCTTTCGAACTGATTTTTGTGTAGAGTGTAAGATAATGGTCTATTTTTGGTGTTATTTTTTTGGATGCCCAATAGGATGGCACCGTGCCAGGATACTATGGTGAAGAGGGACCATGATCTTCCTATTGACTCTGATGCAGATGCTCTAGTACTACCTGGGGTGCAGGACCCTTTCATTGATTTCTGGATTTCTCACCAAGGGAAGTATTATTGTTGTTGAATCAATATTTCCATGGGAGAAACGAAGTCTTGGGTCTTCTGATGCCACTCTTCTGTCACTATCTTTTATGCTCAGCTCATTTGTACAAATAACACTTGGGAGGTAGGTATCACAATTCATAGATGTATAAACATCTTTCTTTATCTATGTAAAATGCCTCTATCCCCAACCTTACAGAGGGTATAAAACAAAATAGATTCCACTTATAAGGCTGAAAAATCAGAGCATTCTAGATGATTCATGGTGTGAATCTAATGATATGAAAATCTTAGATATAATTTTGGACCATTTGGTTGTAAGTTTCCTGGTCTATTTTTCTCTCACAAAAACAGAAAGGGAAAGAGATACTAAAGATAAAATAAACATATTATGTCAAAAAAGTATTTGCTTCAACCTAAATTTAGCATCCCTATCTAGTCCTCTATTTTGTTGGCTCTGTTAGGCATGTACTCTATTTTCACCTCCTGCTCAAATCCTATGTTAGCATGTGTTGGAATATAACACTTTTGGCTTATGGCATGTCCTCTAATTAGGGCAAGCACCTTTAAAGTTAAATTAACATTGTGTTGTAAACCTAATCATTTAAACTAGCATACAACCTAAAGAAATTTGTGAGTAAACCTTTGGCAAAAACAAAACAATACAAAACAAACAAACAAACAAAAACAGACTTAAACATGTAAAAAAAAAACTTTCAACAACACTCATCTTAGAAGGATAAAATCAAGGATTATTGACCACAAGTAATGATTCATAAACAGTAAATCTATTTTGGGTTCAAGCTCCCAGGAGGACAATACCAGAAATGTCTGATTTCCCTGAGATCTATAGCACATGACAGTCCCAGAGCTTCTGACAAGGTGTTCATACAACACATGTCAGTGTAAATAAACAATAACTCCTCTCCGCACAAGACACAATCTGTTTTCTACTTTTAATCAAGGACATGGTACAAATGTTGCATCTGAGTTCCCTCCCCCACCTCCCTTCCTCTCCATTCTCTCTGCCTAGAGAACAAGGGCACCACCATCGCTTATTTAGACTTCACCTTTCAGCACTCCGAGACCCCAGGCAAGGAGACACAGTCTTGAAAAAAGAGACTCAGTCAACCTTGCAGTTCCAGTACTTTGTTTGTTTGTTTGTTTACAAAATTAACCCTGCAATTTGAGTGCATTTTTTCTTTGGTACACCCATGGTAGGACACACCTCTGTCCGGGGCAATTAGAGAGAAATCTCTTCCACAGGATTATCTAAGGCCCTTCTCTTTGTTGTCTGTCTGTCACTTCAGGGATTAGAGGGGTCGGGGACACATTCTGACATTTTTATTCTTCTTTCCAGTACAAGTGCTGGGAACCCAAAGAGGTTTCCTCTTCTCTTGTCCAAATTATTAGGGCTCCTCCCAGGTGTTGTGCTAAGGCTTTTTCTGGTCAAAGACTATGGTGTCAATTCTGGGCTACTCTATAACCATAAAACATATTTACTTTTCATTTAAACTATGGCAGAACTGTTTTGGTTATTACCTACAATGATTATAAAAATTTTGTTCTGTTGTTTGTTTTGTTTATTTTTTTATAACCGTTATGATACACTCATTAGCGCTGGGTTTTATACATCATCGTGTTTTGATGTTTATACATCGTCATGTTTCAGAAAAGTATTTGATCTTCTTAGTACAAAATTAGCGTTAGCTCACTCTACCTTTTTCAAAACTGCATTTCTGATAGTATATTACTTCTTAGCGTGTCTTAACACTTCATTTTCCCTAGTTTTGATTTATTTTTTCCACCAAACATTCCTCATCAGTTGTGTTCCCAAAAGAAGAATAACTTCAAAAGTTTCACTATCAATTGATGCCACCTACAAATTCTGAACTCTGAGCTCTGTGTTCTCTACACCCTTGAAAAAAAATCATGTCAGAATTTAAGGAATGCTTAAACTATGTGTAAAAAATATAACGAAAACTTAAATTATCAACATAATTCAAACTGGATTGCGATAAAAAAAAAAAAGACTCAACACAAAATGGCCAGACACGGAGGGAAAAAAAATGTTTTGGCTAATAAATGTTAATAACTGCACTTGTACCCTTTTAACTAGACAAAAATACTTCATAAGACTAATACTCACTTAAAGGTATTTTTCCATGAACAATAGATACAGATTACAGACTGATGGTTGCCAGAGGTGGGGGGTGTTGGTGGAAAGAATAAGCAAAGGGAGATTGAAATGTACAAACCTCCAGGTATAAAATAAACAAGTCATGGGCTATAACGTGCCACACAGTGACTATAGTTAACAATACTGGATTGCATACTTGCAAGTTGCCTGAAGAGTAGATCTTAAAAGTTCTCATCACAAGAAAAATAGATTTTGTAATTATGTATGGAGACAGATGTTAGCTAGAGTTATAGTGCTCGCTTTGAAATACATACGAATATTGAATCATTATGTCATATACTAATATGATTATAATTACCATGTAAACTAATATAATGTTGTATGTCAATTATACTACCTCAAACAAAGGTGACTAGTCAGTGGCATGTGCCCCTTAGCAGCAAAATCACTCCCACTAAGACCACTGCTCTAGAGATAACCAGTAAGGCCATTTTCCAGTACTTATTCTTGTATTCATAAAAAAAAAAAGAAAAAGCAGTTTTAGAAAAAATGTCTTAATGTTTATTTATTCTTGAGAAAGACAGAGACAGTGTGAGTGGGGGTAGGTCAGAGAGAAAGGGAGACACAAAATCCAATGCAGGCTCCAGGCTCCGAGCTGTCAGCACAGAGCCCGATGCGGGGCTCGAACTCACAAACCATGAGATCATGACCTGAGCTGAAGTTAAGTCGCTTAACTGACTGAGCCACCCAGGCGCCCCCCAAAAAATATTTTTGATGAAACATGTAGTTATCAGCTTTCTACAAGGTCCTCAATCCTAATTGCCTATCCAAGGTAACCTTTTAACAAGCTCTCCAGGGATATAATCACTTATCTATCACTCTATTCAATTTATTTGACCTCATTTTGTCAATTAGAAAGATCACCCTTTATATTTAGGTATATTATTTCCTTTTTTTTTTTTTCATTTTAAATTTCCGACCAAAAAAGTAAAATGAAAACAAAAGCTCTACAATTTACTGATACACAAGTGTAGATAATGGACTTACAAGACACAAATGTATGTCATATACATTTGTCAAAGAATTGTTTTTTTCCACTTTTATTCAGTAACGGTTCAAACAACTGCATATAACCTTCAGATCCCCCACTGGATTCTGCAGTACGACAAGGGAGAAACTCTCCACGACTCTCTCCTGCTTGTTAAAAAGGATGGAGTGTCACTAACATTTCCTATGTGGTCCGGGGAACAAAAACGAAGATCACATCGAAGGACAGAGAGATATCCTGAGCTGATGCCTTTGCAGCAGAGGTGAAGTACTTTTTATTACTGAAAAGAAAACACTTATAACGATGCTGCTCTCAAAACCAAGATCAAATGCGGTATTTTGTGCCATACTGAACTGTGTAATCAGCCTTCCTCTCTTATGTTTGAAACTGTGTTTTTACATGATGACAGTGACATTTTATATATTTAGCCCACAGTTTTAACAGCTCCTAAATATTCATAATGCTAATTTTAAGTCACAGCATGATTTGTTAATTCTTATAACTCTGCCAAACCTTGATAAATTGGGCTAAATTTGAACCAGATTTTCTAAGCCTTGCAGGGACATATTAATTCAATATTATTACTGTCAAGTGTAAAATATGTTCAGAAGTTTCCAGCATCACTTCACAGATGAACTGGCATTTCATTCCCTTAAACTGACTAACTCATCTGCCATTGAAATTACCAATAATATTGTCTATTGTTCTTGTATTTAATGGCGTTCATTCCTTTGGCCAAACTTGGAGAGTAGGGAGAGGAAATCGGGGAAATTCTTTTAAGAAAAGTAATAACTTAAGTAGTTAATAAATATGAATGCCCATATTTTATAAAATTTTAAAATGTCAAGAAAGAAAAAGAAGCTTATTGTTGTCGGTCTACCAAACGCTAAATATGGCAAATGGCTCGAAATGAGCAAAATAGGGAAATGTCTGTTCTTTTCTGAGGGACATTTCAAAGGAAGTAAACATGGTTTATTGGTTTTCTGTTATTTACAGTGCATTATTAGTAAGTCAATATCTATTCATATTGTCTGAGGAAATCTTATTTCCTGGATATGAACCTGTGTTATTTCGACATTGTCTTATTTTCATGGCAAATCCAAACGTGATTTAGATTTTGAATTGGAAAAGGAGTTTCTTTCCTTTTTTTTTTTTTTTTTTTGGTCTGACCCTCTCCCCCAGGGCAAGTTAATAGCACCTGTGCTTATAAAAATATAACACCACAATGGTCTCGAGTGTCAATAACTCAAAAGACAAATGACACAGCTATTTCTCCAACAAGATTCTTCTCTTGCATTAGCCTACTTATGACTTTTTGCATAACTATTTTTAGCTCCCTGAGATTCTTCCTCACCTCTTCAGGCGTGTGGATCTTATCCCCTTTCATTTACTGAAGGATTTCTGCTTTGCAAATTTTATTCCCTCTTACACATTTTCCATTTTTCCCTCTTTGTTACATTCTGCTTTAATAGGCGCCATCTTAAAAAAAAAAAAAAAAAGGACCAAAATAGAAAAGCTTCCTTTGACCCCACTATATCCTCCGGCTACCATTTAGTTTTCTGCTCATGTGATGGAAAACCAAACTTCCTGAAAAGAGTCTATAGGTCCCTTTCTCAAATGCCTCAACAATATATACATTTTTCCCTTGAAAATGCTGTACATATTTTTTTTTTTGCTTTTAAAAAGAAATAGACTTTATTTTTTAGAGTAGTTTTCAATTTACAAAACAATTGAGCAGACAGTACGGAGGTATCCTATATATTCCCTTCCTCCACACATACAGCCTCCCCTACTATCAAAACCCAACATCAGAATGATACTTTTGTTACAATTGATGAACCGATGCTGACACATTATTCTCACTCAGTGTGCACAGTTGACATTAGTACTTAGTCTTGGTGTTACATCCTATAGGTTTGGACAAATGTATAATAACATGTCTCTACGATTATAGTATCATTCAGAATAGCTTCACTGCCCTAAAATCCTCTCTGCTTGTCTTACTCTTCCCTCCCTCCCCACTAATTCTTGGAAACCACTGCTTTTTTTCACTATTTCATAGTTTTGCCTTCAACATATCCTTTTTAACTCATTTAAATATTTCTACCCAACTACTCTTTCTGTGATCGCCATTTTGTCAGGTAAAATACAATGATGAATTCAAAGTGTCAACCTAGTTTGGTATTTCAGCATTGACAGTTGATCATGCCTACATTCTTGGAAAACACACATATCTTTGCTTACATGACGCCTTATCTTTCAGGTTGTCTCCTTTTCCCCTCCAGACATTTGTGTTCTATCTCATCTATTGGCTTTTCCTTTTCCAACCAACTTTTAAAGGTTAGGGCAACTCTGGGCTTGTATGTGGCCTTCTACTTTATTCTAACTATGGGGACTCTAATTTATCTTACTCAACTGGAGGACTTCAAATAATGTGTATTGGTTAAAGTCTGAATATTATATATGAAACAACGAGAAGATGACTCTGAAAGACACAGAGAAAAAGACAGGCCTTCTAGGAACTTAGAGACCCAAGGAATGACATGGTGGTGGCTTCTCTGGATTGTCCGTTGCTGAATATAGTGGCAGACTGGGTGCTGAAGAAGACACTAACCTGGAAACATCAATGGACACAGATATAAAATAAAAGCAAAAAGCCAAGTGAAGCTTCTCTCTCTGAGCAAAGGACCAAGACAGGGGCATCCACACCCGACAGAAAACTTTCAGACAAATGCCAGGGATAAACTGTGGCTCCATTATCACCATGGTGAGCAAAGGTCAAATGGAAAGGCCAACCTTCCAACTTCACCTGGTTTTTGTGAGGTTCCCCTATCCCCTATCCCCACCCTTACTGGGATGGTTTCAAAGAAGGTTGACTGGAGACCCGGGACTTCCATTCTCACTGGGCAATAATGAGCCCCCACCTGACACACATCCAGAGTGTCAGAGGAAACCACAGGAAGAGCAGTAATGATCTCCGCAGAGGGCTGCTGGGGAGCCTGAATTATCATCCCAGCCAGCAAACGGTGCTGTGTTTGATGATCAAGAGACTGGCACTGTGTGACAGAGATGCTGGAATACTCTGACAAGGAAAAAAAGCCGCCACTGTAAACATGCGTCAGTGAGCTATTACTAACACGCTAGAAGGAAATGAAAGAGTAGGAGGTCTCATCAAAGCGAATGGTCACACACACACACACAGATACACACGTGTGTGCACAAAAGTAGAGTCAAATGGAAATTGTAGAACTGAAAAATATAAAAAATGAAATTAAAAAACTTCGTGAATGAGTCCAACAGGAGAATGGAGATGGTGCAGAAAAGATCCAGTTAACTTGAAGACAGAAGAGAAAAAATTACCCACTCCGAACAATAGAGAGAAAATTGACTGAAGAAAAATGAACAGAGGCTCCGGAACCTGTAAGACTATAACAAAAATCCTGCACTTCCCGTTATCAGAGTCTTAGGAGAAATGGAAGGAAAGAATAGGCCTGAAAAGGTACCCCAGAAACTGCTGCCTGAAAACTTCTCAAAGTTGGAAAAAGACATAAATAAACGTGCGTATTTAAGAAGCTGAGCAAACCCCAAACAGGATAAACCCAAATAAATCCATGCCACAATACGTCATAAATAAACTTCTGAAAACCAAACACTAAGAAAGCATCTTGAAAGCAGTGAGAAAGAGGCGTCATCTTACCTTTAAGGGATCAACAATTCAAAAGACAGCAGATTTCTCATCAGAAAACATAGCGGCCAGACAGCAGTGGCACAACGCTGTCAAGTCCTGAAGAGAATGATCTCCCGAAACAATTAAGTCCAAAACTAACTTTGAAAATTACTATTTTCTTAAACCATCTGGACCTTGATGGGACTGTTTTGTGAGTGATAGTCCCAATGACCCAAACTATTCCCCCTTTCAATTTTAAACCTTGCCCCAAATCTTCATGAACACTGAAGTTTTATTCTGGTATCTAGATTGTTTCCAATGTCTGTAACGCTGATATTTCAATTAAAGAAAACTCCATTTGATAACAGAGCATTATATTAGGAAACAAAATATCTGTACTCAAACCCTTGTTGGAGAGACAGACCTCCAATTCTATGTACACATTCGATGAAGAGCACATGATGATGCAAAATATGTTTATAAGCACAAAAATAAATTTCTATGAAGGGCAACATTCTATGAAGGGCAACATAATGATGCAAAATATGTTTATAGGCACAAAAGTAAATTTCTATGGCAGCTGCAAGAGTCTTACTGTAAACACCTGGATGTTAGGTCTGGGCACTATCACTTATGTCACTGGATAGATTACTAATATCTCCAAAGTTCAGTTCCTTCATTGACAAAATGGGGATAAAAATAATGCATCCTCATAACTCAAATAAAGACACTTCCTGTGAAGCATTTAGCTGAGAATGTGACACACAACATTCTACAAGATGATAGGTTATTACTGTAGTTATTAATCACAAGAGTATTTATCAGGAGTGGCTTTCACATGATGGGTTTTGGCGAGGGCAGGCTTCTAAAGGCAAGTACATCATGAATTACAAGTGTATCCGAACACTGACAAAGCAGGATATCGAAAGCCAGAGAGCCAGAAAGCCTCAGGATAAGCTCAGCCTCAGATAGGGTTGGAATACAATATAAATGACAAGAGGAGGACCTTGCAATTTGACTCTAGATCATATTATGGACAATAAAGAGCTCTTAAGGATGCTTGGAACAGACAGGGCATGATAATCTTTGCATTTCTTAAAGGTATTCTGATGGCAGAGAGAATGTCACAGACGAAAATGCAGAGGCTGGAATCAGGAAAATCAATTATAATGCAATTCCGATAACCCAGGTAGCAGGTGATAAAGGCCTGACCTAACAGGAGAAAATGGGCAAAAAATGATGACGGATCCCGGAAGCCCGAAAGGAACACCTTCAGCTGATACAAGTGAACGGATTCGTTGAGAAGAATCACACACACAGCAGTAATGGAAAACACAACAGGAAGTTTTCTGAACTTGACATTTTTACCACTGTAAAACCTTGACCTCAAAGAGCCTGAGAACTGTGTCAGAGACCCAGATCGTCTGTCTTAGATAGTCTCCACTTTTGTGCCAAACAACCAGCTCTCTCTCAAGGGCAAATACGACGCCTTATCGACTCTGGCTGGTAAAGCAAATATCCTGAATGCCTGGTTATTGACACTTCAGAATTACATTTTTTCTAATGACTCAGTGGGTGTGATATTCAGTTATGGAAGTTCTTAATTTGTGCTTTTGACACACCAAGACCTTTCTCCACAGCTGCATTTGGTCCGTTGATGTCATTGTCTGCAGGGCTCCCGTCCACATACGCTGCTCGCAATTTCCTGTTGTGTACTCTACATAATTGAGTGATGCCCTCAGCACTGGCTTTCCAATAAATATCACTTACGATGACCTTGAAAATACCCTTTCTCCTTCAAATGCTCTTTTTCTAGCACTGGTCATTAATCAAACGGACTAACAGAATACTTGTTAATCTGAAAAGTTACAAGAAACAGTGTAAAAAAAGGTATTAAAGACAAATTATTTTCTCTGGCACTACTACTTAGATTAAAATGATAACTGTTAGAATAAATGTGTCTTCATAAATTAGCATATATATCGTCAAGAATACATATGTTTTTACACAATTATATTGTCTAATGCTTACTGAGGGTCGTTATGGACTGAACACTATTTTTTAGGGCTTTATAAGTATTGTATTGTTTTAAGCCATAAAAAGTGGGTAATATTACTAGCCCCATTTTACAGATGAGTAAGGTGAAGCCTAGAAAGTGGAAAGACGCTGCTCAAAATCAGGACTTAAAGGTGGTGGATCCAATAAATCTAACTGAAAGGCCTTATTCCTGGTCGCTGTTATAGAGCAGTGTGCATTCGAACATGTGCATATCTGTGTAAGTACACATGCGTGCATACATGTGCATATTTACTACATAAATACTGCTAACAATATACAATGTACTTCAATGCAGATAATAAGAAGCATGTGCCAAAGCCCTGTTATGGAGTATCGCTTTGAAACAAAGAAAAATGTCCAGCTCTAAGTTAAGATTATTATTTCTCTTCCTCTTGGCCCATCTATTCATAAATCCGAATTAAATTGCACGTCAAATTCTGCTGTTCTATTTTCATCAACAGTTATTAGCAATACCAATCACATTAAATTTCCAGAAACCTCCTCCTCGTTTCTAAAAATAGCAGGATTTCAAATTTCAGTTTTCTACTGCAAAAACCTCACAAAATACCTATAATTAGAACATTTTAAATTAACTTAAGGTTAACTTAACCGAAGTATAACGTGTAATTTTCAGGTCACTCAGTGACTCTCAAAAAGTCTGACTTTCTCTGAACGCCAGCCTGAGGTATGACTACACATAAATGAGTTATTTAATAAGCAATTTTTAAAAATCAATCTTATTATTCTAGCACAGAGGTCAAAAACTGGCAGGCTCTAGGCCCGATTTTGCCCTCAGATATGTTTTGTTTGGCCCGGGCAATTTTGGCCTGTCCACGGTTGTAAATCTTTTGAAATAGTTGCCAATATTTAAAAATTGAGAGATACATAAAAATGTGTTTCTGGCTTCTTTTTAAAAAGCCTGAACTTCTGGCAAGCTGGGCATGCGTTGTCTGGTGGAGAGTCTAATTTGTTTGAGGGTAACTCCCCTCCCTCAGTTCACTGTGACTCTGCAATTTGTTGCTTGAGCTTTCCTGAGACTCCTCCTGACTATGACAGCTTCTCAGGTCCCTTGTTTTTGAGATTCTTGGCAGTCCTTTTTTTTTTAATTTTTTAAAATGACTATTCTTGAGAGAGAGAGACAGAGAGAGACAGACTGTGAGCAGAGAAAGGGCAAAGAGACAGAGACAGAGACAGAGACACAGAATCTGAAGCAGGCTCCAAGGTTTGAGCTGTCAGCACAGAGCCGGATGCAGGGCTCGAACTCACCACCATGAGATCATGACCTGAACCGGAGTTGGACGCTTAACCGACTGAGCCACCCAGGTGCCCTGGGTTTCTTGGCAGTCTTGGCAGGCATTTTGTAGAATGTGACTCAAGTGGGATTTTGCTAAAGTTTTCTCGTAATTAGGCTGTGGTTATTCTGTTGTTTTCAGAGGAAGATCACGGAGATGGCCCCGCCCAGCACCTTACATCGAAGGTACAAATCATCCATGTGACTTAACACTTTTGATCATCTGGCTAAGATAGTGAATTAATTACATAGCTCACTTCCTTGGGAACAAAAGATTTTCACAACTATTCTCAGATTCTTCCACATGATGTAAAGATTTTTAATATAAAGAATCACATATTTCAGAAAGATCGATTTTAATATCTAAAAGAGAGGCTTGGGCTTCTCAGGAACCTATTTATTATTTATGTCTTTCTGGTGATTCTCTTAACCTACCAGGTGAGACAACTTTGTACTCAATACTTATAAAAGGTAGACATTTAACAAATATTTGTTGAGTGCATTAACAACCTATGACCACCACAAGTTTATTTATATAGTGTATGTTATATGTTACAAATAAATAGCAATCATTTTGCTGATCAAAAAGAGTTAGGTAAAAATAATGTACGCATGATGGCTCCATACATCATGAAAACAGAGCGATAGAAAGCAAACAGAGATCAACTGAGACCAGGATTAACCGGAGAGCTTTGGGATGATGGAAATGCTTTATAATTTAATTGTAGCTGAAATTACATGCATACTTACATTCATCAAAGCTCATCAATGTGTGTTTTAAATTTAATTGTTCATTGTGTTAAATTAGATTTCAATAAAGTTGATTTTTAAAAAGTAAAACATGGACCCATTTCCCAAGGTTTCTTATCAGATGAGGGAGAACCATTTGAAACTGTGAGAAGTAATAAGATTAGAAAATGTTATAAATGGTTAGAAATTTAATAAGTAAAGAGGAGTGTATCAGAGACTGGTAGCCTGCAAAATTCATCTCCCCATTTGCCATAATAATGGAATTTAAGCAAGAAATATGGCCTTATATCTAAAGCATATATTTCCAGTTCTCCGTTGCCAGTAGTTATATAGCTACATAATTAAGTCTTCACTAAATGGATCCGGAAAGAATTGATATGTACAGCTTCTACCCTTACTTGCTAAAAAGAAAATTGCTTACATGGCAATCCCTGATTCCTTCTCCGTGACCACTCCGACATGGATGTGCCCATACCCAGTTTTAATCATTCAGCTGAAGATAAAAGCCTAGATACTGGTAAGATGTTCTCCCAACCAGTCACCCAGGGGAGGTACAGGTCAGTGAAATAACATTCCTCTTTAAGCCAGGCTGTATCTGGTCTCCCATAGAAGTTTAGACGTTGCTTTACCTGAAACCAGGAAGACCCATGGCACTTCATAGGAGGGTGACAGTATGAATAAACACGGAAAGACATATAAGGTTGATGATGGGTGGACATGACTCACCGTATTAGGAAAATACTAGGAAAAATTAGGAAAAGGGGATTCAGAAGAAGAATCGTGATAAAGGAATGGGGAATTAGGTTAATGGGGTAACAAGATCGTAGATGAACTTATAAATTATACAGTTCTGTTAAGGTTGAACGATGCCAGAGAAGAAAAGAATGATCATGAGCACTGCAGAGACACTTTGGGAACATTTCTTCAGGAAGATCAAACAGAGGTATACAATCAGTTAGAGAAAAAGGAGATTCTAACAAAATGAAACTTAGTAATGATTTAAAAATAAACTGGTAAGCACTAGGGCCAAGGGAGCGGCCATAAGAGAAAAAGACATGAAAAAGCCAAGATACACCTTGAAGAACTTACTGGCAGAATGAGGTGGTCAATCCTAAGAGTCTATATAGGGGTTCACAAAAACCATCTGAGGTACAAAAACTCAGACAACTTGGTAACTGTAGACTCAATCCGTTCATCTTTCTGTTTCCTTTGTAAAATGAGTATCTCAATGCTATTTTCAAAGAGCGATATTCTGCTGAAATCTCTAATTAATTTCAGTATATTCTTTTTAAATGACTTGTCTGCCTGAATTACAATGGGATTCTGTGTCTGAATTATACTTCCCTTTGGAAATGAATTTCAAGCAATATGATTTTTTGCTTTGTGTACTCCTTTTCGGGGGATCACAGAAGTGTACCTAGTAGCGTAGTAGGGAGACAATGCCTTCTTCAAGAAGACAAGTCTGCTGGGTTAAACAATAAACAAAACTTTCCAAGGTATATGGGAGAAAAGGGACTTATGCTCTGAAAATCATGTAACTAGGTAAGATTGTATGGAGAAATATGGCAAAACTGAGACATCGTAAATATTCTGAATGGCCAATACACAAAGTGTGTATATTAGGGAAATGAAAGTGGGAAACACCCTTTTCCTCCAATCTTACTCCTAGAGCTTTGGGTCAGGTCCATGCTGCCCAACATTGGTTTGATAGGAGGTTTATGTATATTCTTCCTCTAGTCTATCCAATGCGCTTCTGATCTTGTTATGCTCTACAATACATGTTGAATTCAGCCCTCTCTGGTTTCCAGCCCCCTGGGAACCCCTCAATTACCTGAAGAGTATAATTTTACATCCGTGCATGGCTGTCAAGGCTTTCTAAGATCTGAGTCCAAAGTATCTTTCATCATCTGTTAAATCATACCAGAAGTTACACTCTGGTTCTTTAATACAGCCTGATGTTTCTTTTCTTCTTTCTTGCCTCATGGGCTCATCCTTTATCTTTACCTTTTGAAAAATCAACTTATCTCCATGGTTCAGATTAAATGGCACTTATTCTTGGATCTTCTTATGCCATATTTATTTTTTTTTATTTTTTTAACGTTTCTTATTGAGAGACAGAGAGAGACAGAGCATACGTGGGGAAGAGGCAAAGAAAGGGGGACACACTGAATTGGAAGCAGCCTCCAGGCTCTGAGCTGTCAGCACAGAGCCCAACACGGGGCGCGAACTCACAGACTGTGTGATCATGACCTGAGCCAAAGTCAGACACTCAACCGACTGAACCAGCCAGGTGCCCCTTCTTATGCTATATTTAATGCTGTTATATGGCTTATTACTTTGTTCAGCTATTGTGTTTAAGTGTACATGGCACTTTTTCTGGGAAGAACTAAGTTATAGTGCTCAAATCTGAAACTTGACAAAATGTTTCTTTTTGTCCTTCCATATACTTCATCCCACCCTCTCAAATTAAGCCCGAATCTTTGCACTGGAAGAATAAAGCCTCATACACACTTGTACAAACAGTGATAGTAGTGTTTCACTTCCATAATCAGTTAACTAGAGATTTAAAAAAAAACATATTTACCAACTAATATTTCTTTTTCACTTTAATTACTTACTATACATGACAATTTTCTGACAACTTCAAATACCAATTTGTAGGTGGTGATGATAAAAAATGATCCAATATCATCTTGTCTAGCATATTTATAACATAGAGAATGCAAATTGTCATCCTATGAACACAATAAGAAATGAAAGTAATATGAATAACAATAATAATAGAGAATGGGAATTTATAAGAAATGTAGTGGCTCAAATATTGAAAAAAGACATACGTTTAGCTTCAGACGTAGCTTGATTCCAGCCTCAAATGACTTTATCAGTTACTATCTTTTGCTCTAAATTCTTCAGTAGATGTTAATCTCAGATCCTAAACAGTAATCTCTGTTGGCTTAATTCAGCAAGTATCTTTTGAGGGCCTATTGTATACCACGTAGTGTGTGTGTGTGTGTGTGTGTGTGTGTGTGTGTGTGTGTATTCAGTGAAAAGATGAAACATAATTCAAGGTAAGGAGCATATGGTGATGAGGAAATGTATTTTTGATAGGGTTGCTAAGAAAGGCTGTCAAAGAGAAAAGCCTCTCCTAAGAAGGTGTTTGCCCCAGGACTAGAATGCATTCAGGAAAGGGCCATTGGGGATGTCTCCAGGAAAAGCTTTTTAAGCAGAGGGAAACCAAGGACGAGATTCTGAAGCTGGAGCGCGCCTGATGTGGTTGAGGGAGACTAGACAAGTCAGAATGGCTAGAACACATTGAGAAAGTGTTACAGGTGGGCAATGAAATCAGTTCAGGTGGTGAAGTCATCTAGAGCCATGTAAGTCATAATAAGAATGTTTGCTTTTACTGTAAATTAGAGGCTGAAAACTCCCAGAGGGTTTTGAGCAAAGATTGACATAACCGATAAGCATTTTAAAAACAGCACTACTTTTGGGGCACCTGAGTGGCTCAGTCCATTAAGCATCCAACTCTTGGTTTCGGCTTAGGTCATGATCTTGCAGTTCACGGGTTCAAGTTCCACATCAGGCTCTGTGCTACTGGTGTGCAGAGCCTGCTTGGGATTCACTATCTTCCTCTCTCTCTGCCCCTCTTCTGCCCTCTCTCTCCCCCTCAAAATAAATAAACTTAAAAAAAAGAACACCACTTTTAAAGTTTCTGATTTACATCATGCAGTTATTTTATTTTATTTTATTTTAAATGTTTTTATTTATTTTTGAGAGAGAGAGAGAGACAGCACGAGCAGGGGAAGGTCAGAGAGAGAGGGAGACACAGAATCTGAAGACAGGCTCCAGGCTCTGAGTTGTTAGCACAGAGCCCGATGCGGGGCTCAAAGCCATGAACTGTGAGATCATGACCTGAGCCGAAGTCAGATGCTTAACCGACAGCCCCCATGCAGCTTTTTTTAAACTACTCATTGGGTCCAGGAAAGGGGGTGGAATGTGACTGCACTGATTGGCTTAATGTGGGTCATGTGCCCCCAATCCTTGTATATGGTGCTGGAGATAGCATCACCTGAAATATACAGAAAAGCCATAAAATATAAAACTCTCTGAATTGATTAATAACCTGATGGACATGATGGAGGAAAGAGTGAACTTGAAGTTAGATCAGTATAAATGATCAAAATTGAAAAAGGGAAAAGAAATTGAATAAAATAATCAGGGCCACAGGGACACTATTGGCAATGTCAACAGATCTAAATTATGGGTAATTGCTAACTGGAAAGGAAGAGTGTAGGTCAGCAAAAATTCCTTGGAAATAGATAAAAACTTCAACATGGAGTATCAGACATACTTTATTATCTTTACAAAGCTCACTGAGGGGCACCTGGGGGGCTCAGTAGGTTAAGCTGACTTCAGCCAGGTCATGATCTCACAATTTGTGAGTTCAAGCCCCACGTCGGGCTCTGTGCTGACAGCTCAGAACCTGGAGTCTGCTTCAGATTCTGTGTCTCCCTCTCTGTGCCCTTCCCCTGCTCACGCTCTGTCTCTCTGTCTCTCTCTCTCTCCAAAGTAAATAAAATGTTTAAAAAAATTTTTAAAAAGAAGCTCACTGAAACCCAAACATAAATGAGAAGAAAACTACACCTAGATACATCTCAGTCAAATTTCTGAAAAGCAAAACTAGAGAACATATTGTGAAAGTAGCCAAACAAAAACAGTACATTATCTACAAGAGACAAATCATTGGAATGCCTCTGGAATTCTCATTAGAATTGATGTCAGCCAGAAAAAAGTGAGACTTTCGTGGTGGCCTGATACAGTCTGTCTTGGTGAATACAACAATGTGTATTTGCAAAGAATGTTTGTTTCGTAGTTGTGCACAGAGTTCTATAAATATCAGTTAAGTCTTCTATAGCTTTATGAGTTTTTTTCCCCCCCAGGTATTTTATCAACTGCTAGAGAGAAATCTTCAAACCTACTATGATTGTGGACTTACGATTTCACCCTTCAATTTTGTCATTTTTGGATTATATGTTCTGAAGCTCCTTGTTACACAAATCTATATTTATAATGGTTTTGTTTTCTGAATGAACTGATTCTCGCACCATTATGTACAGGCCTTCTTTTAAATACTAAAAGAAAAGAAACCTTCACTCAGAATTCTGTCCAACAAAAATATCCTTCAAGAATGAAGGCACAATTGCGACATTTGCAAATAAAGGAGAACTAGGATAATTTGCCATTACAGTTACAATTATACCTATACTGTCATGCTATAGGTAGCTCTTAAGGTTGAAGAAAATGACACGAGAGAGGAGCTTGCATTTTAGGAAGGAACAAAACATGCTAGGAATGCTGAATATATGAGAAAATTTAAGACGCTATGTTTCTTATTTATTTAAAATACGTGTAACCAGGGCGCCTGGGCGGCTTAGTCGGTTAAGCATCAGACTTCGGCTCAGGTCATGATCTCACAGTTCGTGAGTTCAAGCCCCACACGGGGCCCTGGGCTGACAGCTCAGAGCCTGGCGCCTGCTTCGGATTCTGTCTCCCTCTCTCTCTGCTCCTCCCCTGCTTGCCCTCTATCTCTGTGTCTCTCTCTCGCTCTCTCTCAAAAATAAAATAAAACATTAAAAATTTTTTTCTTAAATATGTATAACCAGTTAAAGCAAAAAAATTGTAACCGTTTTTGTAGGGTTTTCAATGTGTATTGGTGTAACACATGAAATAACTATAGCCTAAAGGACAATGCAGCTATGGTTGCAGGTTTTCTAAATATCACATGAGAGGGTACCTACTAATAGATTATGAAAAAAATGAGAACATATACTGTGATTCCTGGGAGAATAAATAAAGATTAATAGAACAAATAAGTAAAGAGTCAAGAGAGAAAACAACATTCTAAAAGTTACTCAAATACTTCAAAGAAGACAGTAAATAAGAAACAGCACAACAGAAAACAGAGGAGAAAACCAGAAAATAAATGGCAAATTAATAGACGTACATGCAAAGATATGAAGAATTATATTATTTTAATATACCAGATAATCCCATTTAAAAGCAACATTTGTGGGGCGCCTGGGTGGCTCAGTCGGTTAAGCGTCCGGCTTCGGCTCAGGTCATGATCTCACGGTTCGTGGGTTCGAGCCCCGCGTCGGGCTCTGTGCTGACAGCTCAGAGCCTGGAGCCTGTCTTCAGATTCTGTGTCTCCCTCTCTCTCTGACCCTCCCCTGCTTGCGCTGTCTCTCTCTGTCTCTCAAAAATAAATAAAAAACATAAAAAAATTTTTTAAAGCAACATTTGTTACAGTAGATCAATATAAAATTATACGCTGTTCCTAAGCAATGTACTTCAAATGTCTTTGCATCAATCAATTAAGTCTGCAGTGGCTACAAGAATATCGGAAGAGTAGACATCAAGACAAAGAATATACGGTGATAAAGAGGACTGAGTTCATAATCACGTAAGGATCAATT